>LPNX011134050.1:27876-113231 GCA_001517045.1 Pseudotsuga menziesii
TTGAAAATACGAACAAAAAAAGTAGTTTTTTTTAATAACAAATATGTCAATTCAACCATTATGGTTGACTTTTTTTATTGAAATTCTATTGGTTCTTGAATTCCAACTCACAAAAACGTATTTTGGCACGTTTTCTTAAAAGGCCCATTTTAGACCCCAAATTTCCTCTAATGCTACAACACTACCCAACTAATGAGCAGATTGCAGACATCTTCACCAAGAGATTTTCAGAAAATAAGTTCACTTACCTCTATTCACTGTTTGGGGTGAGTTCATCAAGGTGATTCAGACTACTGTCAGTTTTCAGCTTTAGGGGGGGGTTTCCCATTGGGTTTTCCCTCTTTTCCTCACTTAGTTTGTTTTTGAGCATTATTTCAGTTTCAGTATTGTACAGGGTGACCTATGGCCTTAGTTGTCAGGGCCCTAGCATTTTTATGCATTTTATGTTTTCTACTCCTCCTGAGTATAGCTTAAGGGGGGGTGTTGGAGACATTTACCACCATACACACTCATTTTGGTCAATTTGTCCTAGTTAAACCACTATCCTAGGTATTATTGACCTAATTGACATTAGTGGAGCATTAAATGACATCATCTAGATCACAACCACGCCTACCTTCAGTCAAGGAGTCTAACTTAGCCTTCTCCTACACTCGGGGAGGCTAACTAGAGCACTCTGGGGGTGATCTGAGTGTCATTAATGCACTTTATTGCTAACTGATGGTTACAATCAGTTAAACAAAGAAGTGAAGGCACCTCTCCTCATTAAATTGATTATTTAATGATTATTTAATGAACTGGAGTCAATAGGGGTGCCTCCAACCACTTCTGATGTTCAATTACACTTCAGTTAACCTCATCGAGGTTCATTGGAGTCATTGAAGCACTACCACTTGATGGTTGGATTGCTGTGACATGTGTTTGATCTCTTTTAGTTAAGACTCAGTCATTTATTTCACTCTGACTTTAGTTAGGGCTCAGTTGAGTCAATTAGGGTTTTGACCAGGGGTTAACTTGAGTGTTGACTATGGCTTACATTCAGTTAAGCTATTCTCACTCATTAATTTCGAATGACCTCCTTAGGAATTTGAATTGCTTTGTCATTCATTCTTGCAGCATGACATTGTATTGTATTACTCATCCTCTATGTGAATATATAGTGTGGCTACTCATTCTGTAGCCCTTTTTCACCATTTTCATGAATTATTGTCATTAATCTATTGATGAGATTGTGTTTAGTCCCTATATCACTGTGTAAGTTTAATAATTATCATCACTAAAAATAGATCCTGCACAAAACATAAGAATAAAGAGAAAATTCATACCTGAGCATGAAAATTTATTTCTAAGCCAAAAAAACATAGAGGAAAAATATATGTTGAAGTATGTTTATTGTCACTTTTCATTTACTGTTACTGTAATTTTGTGTAGGAATTAAAACTGGAATCCAAAATAGGCTCTCTAACATAAATTTCTTTGCATGTTGTGAATAATTTTTAGAATTTTTAAACATAAACCTATTATAAACTTCACTATTTTATTTTTATTCTATAACAAAGCATGAATAACATATTTCACTCATAGCATGATTCACATCCTAACAGTAATATACTAACAATATTAGTTGTCTAAATTCTTACTTTCTTTTGCATTATTTCAAGTTTTTTTTTAAAATGACTAAATTAAGAACGTAGAATACCCACATTTCCGCAAGTTGGAGTAGGCTTCCCAAGGCTCCTGTAGCTTCTCCTTGTTGGAAAAACTTAGCAGCCAAAATAGATAAACCATCCTGCCAACCAGATCATCATGTTGGTCCTAGGAAATCGATGTATTTTCTAGCCCCTAAGCACACAATCCGATAATCTGAATAGAAAAATTCAATATTTTAGGATCTCTCAATCCATATTTCAATCCATAGTTCAATATACATAGTTCAATCTACATAGTTCAATCCACATAGTTCAATCACTAATACATATAAGCAAATTTGCGATAGTTTTTTGTTTCTATTTCCACGTTTTGTCATCTCAATTGTGATGATAATGGTCTTGATGTTTCATGGCACTTATTTTGTCGATATGATGATGAATTTTATAAGCCATCTATATCGAGAAGAACTATGTCTGCCACATGTATTCTATATGGTGCCCTCGAAATTGATTTTTTTAATTCATTTTCTACGTTTCGTTGCTCTATCAACAAAATGTTCATCCCTATAACGACGAAAATATGGCCAAAAACTGCTAGGCAAAATTTTGTTTCCCCACCAAACCATGGAATATTTGCGATGAACGATTGTCCCTCTATCAACAAATTCTTGAATTTGAACAGAAATTTATTCCACGAAAAACCGTGCAAAATCAATATCTATCGACGAAATCTGTAGGTTGAAAGGTAATTGTTCCATGAAACTGTGTCATTATAGTGATGGTATTTGTGGAAAGACACCTGAGGTTTTGACGGTTTTGCAATACCTGTGACGAACGTTCATCGATATTGAGACAAAACCTAGAGGTTTCGAAAAAAATTTAAAAATGGTGGAAAGGCACCTTCCTTTCCACGGTTTTGGATCTTCAATGAGTGCTTATGATTGATGTGATGTCTTGTGGAGTTTTTGTGTCTATGGACAAGAAAATCCACGGATACGCTTCAAGAATCAGCAGTACAGAAATCAATACCTTGGATAACTTATTCCATTCAATTATTTCTAATGGAATGATTATATGCCTAGATTAAATTTTGTAAGAACTTATTCAAAACATAGCATCTATTGTATGTTTTCGTGACGTACACATTTCCATGTCGGTTTCTAATTACTTGCAATATTTTCATACTTATTCATCATAGCTAAATAGGGTCCTTACAGAATGGTCTTATTAACACCCTCTTTGTTGATGCATTTGTAACTTCGTAATGTATTCACTTGTATATTTCATGTATTGTACCCCGATGTTTATTTCGGGAAGTATCTGTAATGTAATTGAGTCATGCCATGCCCCGATGTTCCCATCGGGAGGTTCTATAATGTAAGTAATTCATGTAAATTCATTTTAGGTAACCCTCCTATTGTTCAAGGGTTAAACTCCCCGTAGTTGCGGGGCACTAGGGTTATTAGACTCTCCTAGAGAAGTTGGCCCTAGTGAGTTATTGTCAAGTCGAGAATTAGTATAAATAGAGAGTGAGTCTCTCTATTCATCACACACTCACTCACACTCAGTTGTAGTGCATAGCTGAGGAAGAAGAAGTTGTTGGAGCTAGAAAGAAAGAGGCTACTATTGTCGGGAGATCATCTTACTATTTTTGGGGATTTTCTTTTGGTGTTGATTCTATCTCTGAGGAAGTTGCGGGGTTTTATCCTTTATGGTTACCCGAAGGAAAATATTTGTGTTCATTGTCTCATGTATTTGATTGTTGTGCTTTTTATTCTCTCAGTTAAGATCCTAAGTTAATGCTAGCTTAAATGATAAAAATGTAACATGGTATCAGAGCTAACCTGAGAAGAAAACACTTTGCAACTGTAGAAAATAGGGCTTCCTACTTTTTGGATCTCTCTCCATATATTTTTAGCAAAATAAGGTTAGGCTGGATCTCCTCCCCAGGGTGCATATTTCTGTCGAAGTAGAATCTGATTCTGAGCATTTTCAATTTTTGACTTGACACTACTGCCGGAAATTAGGGTTTTCCACAGAAGTGGAATTTTTTAGTGAGCTCAGTCCTGGATTGATATCCTCCTCAAAATAAAATTTTATAGATCAAGATCAAAGCTTTTGGTTGGATAGAACTCTAGGAAAGTTAAACCCTAATTTGGTCCTGAACCAGCTCTGCAGAAATTCAGCTCCAGATTCAGATTCGACATCTTGACCTGGTAAGATCTAATTCTTTTATATTTCCATTTGAGGTTCTCAATTAAGATGTCTCATCATACCAAGGTTGATGAAAATCTTGAGGGATCTGATAACTTCTGAGCCTAGAAGTATAGGATCTCTCTAGTCCTAGAAGAAAATGAGTTGGACTCCTACATCAATGAGGAGGTTCTAGTTCCAGAGGGAGATGACACTAAGGCCTTACACAAGAAGAAGTTGGTTATGGTTAAGAGGATTATTTCTAATTCAATCAAAGATCACCTCATACCACAGGTTTCCTCCCTAAAGACACCTAAATCTATGTTTGATTCTCTAACCAAACTGTTTGAAGGAAATAACATAAACCGAAAGATGACTTTGAGAAACCAACTGAAGAACGTAAAGATCCAGAATGAAGAGACCATCCAGTATTACTTTACAAGGGTCTCTTAGATCAAGGAACAGCTAGAAGTAGTAGATGAAGAAGTGGAGAATGTAGAGATTGTGATGACCACCTTGAATGATCTTCCTAGGGAACGAGGCTCTTTCATTCAAGGGATCTGTGCCAGAAAGAATCTAGTCAAGTTTAGCAGACTATGGGAAGAATGCTCTCAAGAAGAAGCTCGGATAATGGATAGAGAAGAAAATATGGGAAGTGAATATCAATATCTCATAGTACAATCCAAGAAAACCAGAACTAGCCACCAGAGAGGTAAGCACTCTCACCAGAAGAGTAACTTTATAAATCCTAGAGATATGTTTAAGTACATTTTCTATACATGTGATGAAAGAGGACACTTTGCTATAGATTGTCCTAGAAACAAAAGTATCTCTCACAAGAATAAGGGAAACAAGAGAATACATCATGCTCATGCTACAGAGGATGATGAACCTTTCATAAAGAGAACTAGACAAGACAATGATGATTCTTCAAGTGATGAAGAATATGTTTTGATTTCTGCTCTCATGGGAACTATCACACATGGCAACAATGATTGGCTTATAGATAGTGGTGCTTCCAAACATATGACAGGATTCAAGGAATCCTTTGTGAAGCTATTTGAACATGAATCACCTCACAAGGTGAAACTGGGAGATGACTACTAGTATCCAATAAAAGGTAGTGGTGAATCCTCATAAAAGCTAGACTCTGGAAAGTCTATCAAGACGAAAGATGTATTGTTTGTACCTGGACTAAAGAAGAACCTCCTCTACATATCTGGATTGGATGCAAAAGGAATGACGGTTGCATTTGTAGATGGCCAAGTTCTCATGTGGCCAAAGGGAAAGTCTATTCATGATGTAGTAGTGATTGGGGAACATGAAGGAGGACTATAAAAATTGAAGGGCCAACCAGAACAAGCTTTGGTTCATGACTTGGTAGAACCAAATGAGCTTTGGCATAGAAGGATTGTGCATGTGCATTACAGAGCACTACTAATTGCAAGAAAAGTTGTTGAAGGTCTCCCAGAAATGCAAACAAAACATGAAGGTGTATGCAAAGGATGTGCGAAATGGAAGAACACAAAGAATACATTTCCAGGTAGCGAGAGCAAGGAAAAAGGAATATTGGAAATCATCCAATCTGATTTATGTGGTCCAATGTCATCTAGTTCATTAAGATGGTATGTATACTATGTTTCTTTTATTGATGATTTTTCTAGAAAGACATGGATATACTTTATGAAGAACAAAGATGAAGTATTCCACAAGTTCAAGGAATTCAAAGCATTGATTGAGAACCACACTGAAAAGAATATCAATACCTTTAGATCAAATAATGGCATAGAATTCACATCAAATGAATTCAAAGAGCTATGCAAAGACTCGGGAATTAAGAGGGAGTTATCCACTCCATATAATCCACAACATAATGGGATTACAGAAAGAAAGAATAGAACGATCATGGAAGAAGCAAGGGACATGCTTCATGATCAAGATCTTCCCATGCATCTATGGGCACAAGCGGCCAGAACAATAGTATATGTATGAAACTGTAATCCACACAGAGTACTCGAGAACAAGACACCTGAAGAATTATTCTCTGGCAAGAAACCAGAAGTCAACCATCTCAGGATATTCAGTTGTCCTGTATACATACACATTCCGAAAGAAAAGAGGATGAAATTAGGTCCTTCAGGAAAGAAGGGTATATTTGTGGGATACTCTGAAAGCTCAAAGGCTTATAGAATATACTTCCCAGGATTAAAGAAGATCAACATCAGCAGAGATGTAACATTTGACAAAGATTCTTCCTACATCAAATCTAGGAAGAGACCGGCTGAAGAATCTGAAGAAATAGAAGTACCCAGAATTCATGATACAACCATGAATGAAGAAACTCAAGAAGAGGATCAAGAATTAGAAGAACCTGAAGAACCTGTGGATCCACCTCACAAGAAGAATCCTCATAAGAGGAAACCTGCTTGGGTACGTGAAATTATCCAAGGTGTAGAAAGATATGGAGCTTCAGAAGAAACACACAGAGGAAGAAAGAGAACTAGGTCCTGCTCTAGTTATGTAGCCCTGCTATGTAAAATTATTGATAAATAACCTTCCAATGATGAAGAAGCAGCAAAAATAAAAGAATGGAAGGATGCTATGATCGAAGAGTATCAATCAATCATGAAGAATTATGTTTGGGATGTTGTCCCAAGAATAGAAGGGAATTCGATTGTAACTTCCAAATGGATCTACAAGATCAAGCATGTTGCAGATGGCAGCATAGAGAAATATAAAGCAAGATTCATGGCTCATGGCATCTCCCAGAAAGAAGGAATAGACTATGAAGAAAATTTTGCACCTATAGCCAGATACAATTCCATTAGATCAGTACTTTCTCTGGCTGTCGTGATGAGATAGAAGATACACTAGATGGATGTCAAGACTGCTTTCTTGAATGGTGTATTAGAAGAGGAAGTGTATGTGGAGTAACCACTCGTTTTTGAGACACATGACACAGATTCCCATGTGTGTAGATTAAAATAAGCTCTGTATGGTTTGAAATAGGCACTCGGGACATGGTACGACAAAATTGATGGCTTTCTATCCAGTTTGGGATTTACCAAAAGTAAAGCAGATTCCAACCTTTACTACAAGGTTGAAAAAGGTAACCCAGTGATACTCCTACTGTATGTGGATGATCTGTTTGTAACAGGTATGGATGGGCTGATTGCTGATACGAAGAGGAAGCTTTCTTCCAAGTTTGAAATGAAGGACTTGCGTATGATGCACTATTTTCTAGACATGGAGGTGTGGGAGAATGTGGATGGAATCTTCCTTAGACAAGGGAAGTATGCAATATATATCCTGAAGAGTTTTTGGATTATGGACTACAAGGCCATAACCACACCTATGGCATCGAACCTGAATCTATTGAGTGATGCTTCATCAGAAGCAGTTGATGCTACGATGTATTGTCAAATGATTGGTTCCTTCATGTACCTAATGAACATGAGACCATATATTTTCTTTGTTTTGAACACCTTGAGCCAGTTCCTGACAGATCCTAGACATGTTCACTTGATTGGTGCAAAGCATGTTCTTAGGTACCTAAAGGGTATAGTTGATTATGGGCTCAAGTATGAGGCAAATTAGAAGACTAACCTAGAGGGTTATGTTGATTCAGATTGGGCAGGAAGTGCCATTTATAGGAAGATCACTTTAGGATGCTGCTTCAGAATGGGATTAGGTGTGATCTCTTGGTTTAGCAGGAATCAGTCCTATGTGGCACTAAGTACAGCTGAAGTAGAGTATGTCACATCTTGTTCATCTATTTGCGAGGCAATGTGGCTGAGAAAGATACTGTCTGATTTATTTGATCTCCAGTTGGATTCTACTTGTATATATTGCGACAACTAGAGTTGTGTGAAGTTTTCAGAGAACCTGGTGTTCCATGACAAGTCGAGGCATATCGAGATCAAGTATCACTATATCAGGGATATGGTGTAGAGAGGAGCAATGAAGCTCTAGTATGTTGCGACGAATGAACATATAGATAATGTGTTGACGAAGCCATTGGCCAGAGTGAAGTTTGAGTACTTCAGGGAGAAGCTTATTTTTCTCTATATCGAGGTTCCCTCCAAAGGGAAATGATGATTCCGAGAGCCATTCTGACATGGTGAGAGGATTAGGTTCCTTCCATGGTTACATGTAAGGGATGAGCCATTCTATCATGGTGAGAGGATTGGTTCCTTCCATGTCAGATGTGAGTGTGGAGCCATTCTGATGGGACTATAGGATTGGTTACTACATGATCAGATATAAGTGTTGAATTCCATTCTTTGAATGGAGGCACCTAGTAAGTTACTAGGAATACTCAGCTTGGTGCTGAGATGCCATTCTCTAGGAGAATAGAGGCACCTGGTCAGTTACCAGGAATCCTCAATATGAGACTAAGAGCCATTCTGGCGTGATGTGTTTACACATGGTCATATGTAAGTGTAGTGCCCTTCTGATGTGGTGTGTTCGCACATGGTCGGATGTAAGTGCAGAGCCCTTCCGATGCGGTGTGTTCGAACATGGTCGAATGTAAGTGCAGAGCCCTTCTGATACGGTGTGTTCGGACATGGTCGAATATAACAACTGATACATTCTGGTGCAATGTGTTTATACATGGTCAGATGTGAGTGCTGGGCCTTTCTGACAAGATGAGGTCAGATGTGAGTGCTGGGCCTTTCTGACAAGATGAGGTCACATGTGAGTGCTGGGCATGCCTTTTTGATAAGATGAAGTTAGATGTAAGAGATGGGTAGGCCATTCTAACTTAGGGTTAGATATAAGTGCTAAAGAAGACCTACATGAAGGCTATTCTACAACCAACATGAGAATGGGATGGCTCTATAGAAATTCCTGTGATGAGAAGAATCAAGAGATAACATCATTCTGAGATAGCACCGATGATGATGATCCAAACTTTTATCAAGTGATGATCCAGATTTGATGATGATATAGTGATGATGATCTAGTAGTGATGATGATCCAGCAGTGATGATCCAGATCGAGTGATGATCCATATCCCATGATGAAGAAGACTTGAAGATGAACAAGACTTGAAGTTGAAGAAGAATTGAAGATGAATAATACTTGAAGTTGAAGAATACTTGAAGATGAAGAAGACTTGAAGATGAATATGATGAGATGATCTAGTTAATACAGAGAAGAAGAGCAGTGCTGAAAATTGTGTCGAAAGAATACCTTCCTAGTTAAGAGGGAGTGTTGATGTATTTGTAACTTCAGAATGTATTCACTTGTATATTTCATTTATTGTACCCTGATGTTTATTTTGGGAAGTATCTGTAATGTAATTGAGTCATGTCATGCCCCGATGTTCCCATCGAGAGGTTCTATAATGTAAACAAGCCATGCCAAGTCATTGTGGGTAACCCTCATATTGTTCAAGGGTTAAAGTCGCCGCAGTTGCAGGTCCCTAGGGTTATTAGAATCTCCTATAGAATTTGTCCCTACTGAGTTATTTTCAAGTCGGGAATTAGTATAAATAGAGAGTGAGCCTCTCTACTTATCACATACTCACTCACACTCAGTTGTAGTGCGTAGCTGAGGAAGAAGAAGTTGCTGGGGAAAAAAAGAAAGAGGCTACTGCTGTCGGGAGATCATCTTACTATTTTTGGGGATTTTCTTTTGGTGCTCATTCTATCTTTGAGGAATTTGCAGGGTTTTCTCCTTTATGGTTTCCCCAAGGAAAATCTGTGTGTTCATTGTCTTGTGTGTTTGATTGTTGTGCTTATTATTATTTGAGTTAAGACCCTAAGTTAATGCTAGCTTAAATGATAAAAATATAACACTCTGTGCATATGAAAATTGTATGGTTTCATATGGGTCCAATTTTCATCCTATGAACTTCCAAATTTTTGATCGGGTAGACAGAAAGGTGATACAAAAGAACAATGACTAAATTTTTTCTTTATGTCATTGTTATTTTCTATCACCTTTCTGTTTTCCTAATAAAAACTTTGGAAGTTCATAGGATGGACATTGGACCCATATGAAACCATACAATTTTCATATGCATAGAGGGTGTGAATAAGACCATTCTGTAAGGACCCTATTTGGCTGTGATGAATAAGTATGGAAATATTGCAAGTAATTAGAAACCGACATGGAAATGTGTACATCATACCAATATACAATAGATGCTATGTTTTGAATAAGTGCTTATAAAATTTAATCTAGGAATATAATCATGCCACTAGAAATAATTGAATGGGATAAGTTATCCAAGGTATTTATTTATCGACTACTAATTCTTGAAGTGTATCTATGGATTCACTTGTAAAACCAAGAATAAAATAACAGAAACTAAAAATTACAATAAGTCGCTCTACCACCATTCAAGTGGGATATATCGTAGATGTTGCAGGTATTACAATGTTATCTGCAATGGAAAGTGTTAGCACCATATCTATCTTGTAAAGGAAGTAGGTTCTAGGCTCTAGATTCTATTCAGATGCATTATTTGAAATTACAAGATTTATTTCTAGAAGAAAATATTAAATGGATTGATATGATCAATGGACTAGTTGATGATAAAAGGGATTTTAATAGTGAAGAATCGGGGTTTGAGAATTTATTAGTGTATATGTGAAAATATCCTCAAATTTGAGATTTGAATTAATAAATTAAATGCTGCTACAAACTTGCAAATGATATGTCTTTTCCAACTAGAAACCAAGATTTGTGATAGCAGAATATTTTAACCTTTAGTTAGATTTGAAATAAGGTACACATGAGGCTAAAACTAGGGAAGATCTAGGAATTTCATTTATTAATCTGAAGTTTTCAACCCTGCAAATCAACCTTTTAATTCTATTTTAGACCAAATTTAATCAGTGCTACATAGCATATTTCTATAAGTTAATTCGCAACCACAAACTAGGGAAAACCTACCATGCGATTCGATGTTTTAGGGATGAGTTTAACACATGTAAATGACAAAAAAATCCAGATCTTATAAAACAAAAAATGAAAGATGAATTAAGATTTAAAATGGCATAAAAGCTGGAAATGTCACTGCTATTCCTAAAAATTATTAATACAATACAAATGCTATAGAATGGCAATATACCTTTGTTTCAACCCCAACAAAGCTTCCCATGCTAAACCAAGAAATATATCATAATACACTTGTAATATAACCAAGGTTCGCCCAACAAGTCACAGGGTACTTAACCAAAAGAATAAAAATCAGCTAATGCTTTCTGGAAAGTGTGTTATTGGGGTAATTCGACCAATATATGTGGTTTTGGAGTCACATTCCACATGTCCTGCGAAGGAAATCAACAATCAATCTATCCAGCACACATTTTCCACCAGAATATCAACTCGCATTTAAATGCTATATTACAATACCGTTGCCTCACTGATGTGGAAACTTGTGTTTGCATTCAACAATATTTCTTTAACCATTGTATTAAAATAAAAAAAACACACAAATTTTAAAGTTTAAGACATAAATATATTAAATAAACGTATAAATAGGTTTTTACTGGAAATGTGTGGACACTGTTAATAACACCATCCTATCAAACAATATAAAACAAAAAAAGAGGAAAGAGTCATGTTGTCTTACTATATGAATAAAATGTCACTAAATACTCCGGATAAATCTTTGTTATCTATGAATGTTAACTTTCCAACAGATAATATTTAGATATGGAAATATTTGTTCTAGCATAATGCACTTCAAGGATATCATGGAATGTTTTTGTAGCACACATATAAATACATTTTTGTTGACTTATAATAAAAACTAAAGAAACAGTTTAGGGGAGGAAGTTCAAGGATGAACCTGCAGAGCTATGAGCATGGGCTTGTTGTGGAAATCATTGCATATGATGTTTCCATATTTATTCATTCTCTGATTGCATATTCCAGATAGACTTGGGGACCCAGTGTATTTTTCTTGGCCCCATTTCTATTATTTATTTCTGAGCTTTTCTCCTAACAGTCCTTACAAACTCGATGATCGACATCTTTTTCATGGCATCCTCCAACTGTAGAGTTAAATTCAAACCATTAAGAAGCAAAACCCTGAACATGAATTTATTCTCCTTGGGTTTAGGCTTGGGTTTCTCCTTAGGAAGCACTCCAAGGTAGCCCTCATTGCTTCTTCTTTCCCTCCTAGTAGAAGGTTCTTCCATCTTCGACACAAGAAATGGAAAAACATAGAGGGAATATTGTGTTCTTCTATCACAATGCTTTCCTACACTTAGAATTTGCAAGAATTAATGCATGCAACATGATTTCGTTATTTTATATAGAGACTACTATGGTTGGGGTCGATGTCTCACTAATTACTCAAAGCAATTATGCATGTACAACTCAAGACAAGCTTTGGCGTTCCACAATTGCTAAAAAGCTCTGCTTTGTAGCCTCAAAACCACTCTGAGCAAACAAAAATAGTTTTCTATAGAACATTTGGGATTCAAACTCCAATAATTCAAGTCTAGGAGGTTCTATCAAGATTGTACATGACCGAACACCAGGATATGTAGTGCACCCACAAAGGGAATTGCAATTGATGTTGAGCAAATTCTCCTTAGAGAGGGTATTCTAAGAGATTGAGACTATCAGGTTATGTGCACTTCTGCTGAAATCTCCAAGGATGCTATTTATTGATCAATTTCTATGAAAAACAAGGACAAACCATGCACTACTGTCATTAGAATTTCTTAGTGAAAAAAAACCTCATGATAGTGGGTAACCAAGGGAAAGCTACAACCAATCAACGTTAGTAGTTAAACGTAAGGAAAACCTGTCCAAAATGTGAGCACGGTGCACTACATAATAGGTGAACATAACACTAGTACTACTTACTACACTGATCCTAAGAATGCAAAGGAAAAATTAGGAAAGAACTCTAAAACCCGGGGAAAAGCAGGGAATGGTACAGCAAGAACACAATAAAGAGAGATAAGTCTTATATTTTTATGTTTCTATACAAACATTGGATATGAAGCATGATGAAGAGGCTAGAAATTAAAATAGAAAAGTTATATTATACGACACGTACAAGCAAGTCATATAAAATATTAATTCATACGGAGAATGTAGGCAATACAAGAACCCTTACCTTATCAATCACCTTTCGCCGGGTCCATTGGCCAATACCGCTTGAAAAGAGTTGTGCTAATAAATGGAAAACCATTGTGTTGGTTGGAAATTAAATTTATAAATTAAATAAATAATCAATTCCTAGACCTATACACAAGTGGTCATTTTTCTAGGCATGGAAAATATCAAAATACTCTACGAAATAAAAAATGACCATAGAATTAAATCAGCTAATGTTTTCTGGAAAGTGTTTTCTTGGGGTAATTCCACCAAGAGATGTGGTTCTGGAGTCACATTCCATATGTCCTGTGAAGGAAATCAACAATCAATCTATCCAGCACACATTTTCCACCAGAATATCAACTCACATTTAAATGCTATATTACAAAATCGTTTCCTCACTCATGCAGAAACTTGTGTTTGTATTCGACAATATTTATTTAACCATTGTATTAAAATGAAAACAACACACAAATTTTAAATTTTAAGACATAAATACATTAAATACACATATAAATAGGTTTTTACTAGAAATGTGTCGACATTGTTAATACCGCCATCCTGTCAAACAATATGAAACAAAAAATAGAGGAAAGAGTCATGTTGTCTTACTATATGAATAAAATGTCACTAAATCCTCTGGATAAATCTTTGTTATCTACGAAATGTTAATTTTCCAGTAAATAATAGGCCACACAGTGTGGCTCATTATGTTGATGTAATTGTAACTTCGGAATTTATTCATCCATATATCTTATGTATTGTACCCCGATGTTTATTCCAGGATGTGTATGTAATGTGATTGAGTCATGTCATACCCCAATGTTTATTTCAGGAAGTTTCTATAATATAAAAGTCATGTCAAGTCATTGTGGGTAACCCTCCTATTGGTCAAGGGTTAAATTCCCCGCAGTTGTGGGGCCCTAGGGTTATTAGACTATCTTAGTGAATTTGACCCTAGGTGAGTCATTGTAAGTCGGGGAAATATTCCCCACCATTGTGTTAAGGATAAACCTCCTTGTTGTTCGGAGGAGGCAAAGTACTCACAAATTGTGGGGCACTGGGGTTATTAGACACTCCTAGAGATGTCGGCTCTAGTAAGTAATTTTTAAGTGATGCCAACATGTTGGAGTGGTTTTTATGAACAAAAGAATATAAATAGAGAGTGAGTATCTCTATTTATCACACACACACTCACTCATTGGGGCGCATGAGTGAGAGGAGAAGTTACTGGGACAAGAGAGAGATTGTTGTTGTCGGGAGATCATCTTTATGTTTTCGGGTTTTACTTTTGGTGCTGATTCTATCTTTGAGGAATTTGCAGGGTTTTATCATTTATGGTTTCCTCGAGGAAAATTCTTTCTGTCTCTTGTGTCTTGTGTTTTATTGTTGTGCATATTATTCTCTCAGTTAAATATCCTAAGATCATAATGCTAGATTGAATGATACAAATCTAACATGGTATCAGAGCTAACCTCAGAAGAAGAAATTGTGCAGCTACATAATCTAGGTATCCCAACTTTTTGGGTCTCTCTCCAGAATCCATCAACAAAAATATTCTAGGCTGACTCTCCATTGAAGGGCGCATCTTTCTGTCAAAGCGGAATTCGATTCCGAGCATTTTCAATTTTCGATGCGGAAATTAGGGCTTTCTACAGAAGAGGAATTATTGTGTGAGCCCAAAATAGTATTTCTTTCCTCATCAAAATCGAATATTAGAGACCTGGCTCAATATTTTTGGTTGGGTGAAACTCCAGAAAAGTCAAACCCTAGTTTTACCCTGAGCTAGAAAAACCCTAAATACTAAACCTGCTAAGTTTTGGTAGATTCTCTATATCCCGATATTGGAGAAGGATCGGGAGCTGAAAATTGTGGAGGAAAAATGTAAAATATTGATGTACAATGTATCCAAAATTGAGCCTCATATTCGCTATATTCTGGGAGATATGATCCCTCCAAGTTAGGGTTCTAGCCTCTTCCAAGATTCATCCCTAAACAATACACTTGGGGAGAACTCCTATATATTGGGCTACAAAGATCCAAATGAAATTTCTGAAGATTTTCCAGAAAGGGAATGGACTATAATTTCTATGGTATGATATGCAGACTCAGAAGATGAACCAATGATGTGGAAGTCTGTACAACTTCTCTGGTCTGAACAATCCTGTAACAGGTCACCTTGGGAAAACAATCATAAGTCCCAATTGGTGAAACAAATTGTTATTAAAACTATGGTTTTGGATTAGGGACATGCAAGGCTACCTCAGTACAATGTTTTAGACACACAGGAGCCATAATTCTGGATATGCTACAGAAATAGTAACAGGCGTTTCTGCAGAAGAAATTGGAAAACTAGGGCTTCTTGTTCCGGGAGCTTCCCTCCACTGTTTTTAGAAAAGGATTACAATGGAAAGCTCCACTTGAAGAGATCTATCCTTCTATCCAATCAGATCTGAAATATTCCAAGTTTTTAAAATTAGGGTTTCTCTGACAAACCCTAAATCAACCAGCTCCATAACTAGGACGAACACCTCAAATCGGTAAGATCTAATCTTTTGCAATTTTCATTTGAGGTTCTAATTTCAAAGTGATCTATCACATTAGCTTGATGATAAGCTTGGTGAAGTTGATAAATTCCAAGCATGGAAGCATGTGATCTTGCTGAAGAAAATGAATTGGACACCTACACAAGTAGAGAGGTTCTAGTTCCATAGTGAGATGAGGCTAGAAGCCTTAAACAAGAAGAACTTGGTCAAGGCGAAGAAGATAATTGTTGATTCAATCACAGATCAACTTGTACAACAAGTATATTTCCTAAAGACACCGAAGATTTTTGATTCCTTGACCAAGCTATTTGAAGGAAATAACATAGATTAGAATATTACCTTAAGAAACCAGTTGAAGAATGTGAAGATCCAGAATGAAGAGACCATGCAGTCATACTTTACAAGGGTCTCTCAAATCAAAGAACACCTTGAAGCAATAAGGGAAGAAGTGAAGAGTGAAGAAGTGGTTATAGCCACCTCGAATGGCCTCCCAGGATCATGGGATTCATTCATGAGAGGAATGTGTGCCAGAACGAAGTGATTACTTTTAGTAGACTCTGGGAAGAGCACACACAAGAAGAAGAAGCTCAACTCATAATAAGAGAAGAGAATATGGGAGCAACTGAAGATCAAGCTCTCACCATCCAAAGAAGATCCCTCAAGCGATGAGGAATATGAAGAACTCAACTCTTCAAGAACCTCTTATCCATCTTATCATTTGGATAAGAAACGATGCTATGATGAATGAAGAAGATGATGAATCTAAAGGCTGAAGAAGGAGTCTACCCATGAAACAAATAAAGATAAGTATTAAATTGAAATTTCATGATATTGTTTCGTTATGCATTTGTTTATATTCAGTTAATGTATTATGCATGATAGAATGTTTGCATTAATGACAGTATGCTACTAATATGCATGTGATGGGTAAGTATCTCATGGTGCTATACAACTCTCCATTGCTACTTATCTAGAATGAAACCTCTTTGATAACATATTGGATTAGTGCACAATATCAATGTTGTCCTGGTAGAGATGGAAGGCATCTAGAAAAGTTTCTGTAAGATATGGATGAATGTTGTATTGGCTAAAGTAGTTGCATGATAATATATTTATGCATAAGAATTTTCCAGTATGAATATTCATTATGAAATGTTTATAACCATACAAATGCATTTGACTTGTAGGAAAGATCGCATACATAATCGCCTACAAGAAGAGAAGAATGAGACTTGTTCCCAAGAACAAGTAACGACGGTTCAAGATGAAAAATAATATGAAGAATGTAGCGACATCATTGATGCAGAACCTTCCAAGAAAAGGAAGACCAGTTCAAGAAGAATGATGTCTAGGATGTAGTATCAATACATGAAGGGAAGTTCATAGTTCCATCATGCAGTATATGGAAACATCGTAAAATATAAGGAAAGATTCGAAGAGACATTTGCAGCCAGTGGGAGTTGAGATACATGATAGGAAGAATCATGTGTGCAAATGAAAGAAGGCCCTGTATGAGCTTAGAAGACACCCATGGGATAACACATACATGATGAGCTTGATGAAGATTTGAACCTATGCTACAAGGTTGATAGAGGATGATAAGCTCATAGATGGGTGTGAGGAGAATTTTTGAAAAAGTTCAAGATAGAGGATCTTGGTATTTAGTGTCACTCCAGTCCAGAATGTTTCAGTGCATAGAGTATGGAA
Source organism: Pseudotsuga menziesii (assembly GCA_001517045.1). Lineage (NCBI taxonomy): Eukaryota > Viridiplantae > Streptophyta > Pinopsida > Pinales > Pinaceae > Pseudotsuga > Pseudotsuga menziesii. The sequence continues at coordinate 45,044 of LPNX011134050.1, forward strand.
GACAGAGGGAGTATGATGCTTTAGAGGGAGTGACTGCAGAAGATCCTAAGGTTCAACATGGTACGACAGGATGGATAGATTACTGATGATTCTAGGCTTTACTGAGAGTAAAGTGGATTCCAACTTTTGATTCAAGGTTGAAGGAAGAAGACCAGTGATGTTCCTGTTATGTGTCGATGCACTACGTTCTAGGCATGGAGGTGTGGACATCGGAAGTATGTAGTAGAGATACTGAATAGGTTCAGGATGATGGACTATAAGGCCATGACCACACCTATAGCATCGAACATGAAGCTATTGAGTGATGATTCATTAGAGACGGTTGATGCTACGATGCATCGTCAGATGATTGGGTCCTTGAGGTACCTAATAGATACGATACCAGATACTTGCTTTGCTGTGAACACATTGAGACATATTCACTTGATGGTTGCAAAAGTTACAATTGAGTACGGGATCAAGTATGATACGAATCAAAAGATTAACCTAGCAGGTTATGTTGATTCAGAATGGGCAGTGCCATCGATAGGAAGAACACTTCAGAGTGTTGCTTCAGTATGGGATCAGGTGTGATCTCTTGGTTTAGTAGGAAGCAGTCCTGTGTGGCACTGAGTATAGCTGAAGGAGAGTATGTCGTAGCTTGTTCAGCTAGTTGTGAGGCATTATGGCTATGGAAGCTACTGTCTGATTTATTTGACCTCCAGATGGATGCTACTTGTATACATTGTGACAACCATAGTTGCATGAAGTTGTTAGAGAATCCAGTGTTTCATGACAAGTCAAAGCATATCGAGATCAAGTATCACTATATCAGGGATATGGTAAAGAGGGGAACAGTGAAGCTCCAGTATGTTGTGATGGAGGAACAGATAGCTTATGTGTTGATGAAGCCATTGGCTAGGGTGAAGTTTGGGTACTTCAGGGAGAAGCTTGGTGTTCTCCAAATCGAGGTTTCCTCCAAGGGAAAATTTTGAATCCATATCCATTCTGACAAGTAGGTCAGATGTAAGGGCTGAGCCATTTTGTCATGGTGAGAGGATTGGTTCCTTTCATGTCAGATATGAGTGCTGAATCCATAGCCATTCTGACAAGTAGGTCAGATATAAGGGCTGAGCCATTCTATCATGGTGAGAGGATTTGGTTTCTTCCATGTCAGATATGAGTGCCAAATGCCATTCTTGGAATGGAGGTACCTGGTTGGTTACCAAGAACAATCATTCTAGGACTGAGAGAGCCATCTAACGAGCAGGTCAGATATAAGGATGAGCCATTCTATCATGGTTAAAGGATTAGATTCCTCCCATGCCAGATGTTAGTGTTGGCCATTCTGTCGAGTAGGACAAATGTAAGGGCAATTGCCATTCTCCTGGAGAATGGACGCACCTGGTCAGTTACCAGGTAGCTCGGTCTGGGATTAGAGGCCATTTTGATAGGACTGTAGGATTAGTTCCTAATTGATCATATGTGAGTGCACACACTTTCAAACATTCATGTTGGATTGGTTTCTCACATGTGTCGGATGTAAGTGCAGAGCCCTTTCGAGCATACATGTTGGATTAGTTCCTCACATGTGTCAGATGTAAGTGCAGAGCCTTTCTGAACATGCATGTTGGATTGGTTCCTCGCATGTGTCAGATGTAAGTATAGATCATTTTTTAACATGTATGTTGGATTTGTTCCTCGCATGTGTCAAATATAAGTGCTGATCCTTTTTGAACATGCATATTGGATTGGTTCCTCGCATGTGTCAAATGTGAGTGCTGGGCCTTTCTGATGTGATTATAGGATAGGTTGCTATATGATCAGATGTGAGTTTTGGGCATGCCTTTCTGACAAGTAGGTCAGATGTAAGTGCTGGGCAGGCCATTATGACTTAAGTGTTAGATATAATAACTGAAGAAGACCTACATGGAGGCTAGGCCTATATCCAATATGAAAAATGGCTGGCTTTGTAGAACTTCCTTTGACAATAAGAATCAAGAGATAGCACTCGTAATGATGATCTAGCAGAGATGTTCCAGACAAGAGGTGATCCAGATCGAGTGATGATCTAGATCCAGTGATGATGATCCAGATCAAGCGATGATCTAGATCCAGTGACGATGATTCAGATGAAGTGATGATCTAGATTAGATGATGAAGATGACTTGAATATGAATATGACTTGAATATGGAGATGACTTGAATGTGAATATGATGAGGACTTGATGATGATCCATATGATATAGAGAAGAAGACTTGTACTGATAAATTGTGGCGAGAGAATACCTTCCTAGTTAAGAGGGAGTGTTGATGTAATTGTAACTTCAGAATGTATTCATCTGTATATCTTATGTATTGTACCCCAATGTTTATTGTGGTATGTCTCTATAATGTAATTGAGTCATTTCATACCCCAATGTTTATTCTGGGAAGTTTCTATAATATGAAAGTCATGTCAAGTCATTGTGGGTAACCCTCCTATTGGTCAAGGGTTAATGTCCCCATAGTTGTGGGGCCCTAGGGTTATTATACTATCCTAGTGAAGTCGACCCTAGGTGAGTCATTGTAAGTGGGGGCAATAGTCCCCACCATTGTGTTAAGGATAAACCTCCTTGATGGTCGGAGGAGGTAAAGTCCCCACAAGTTGTGGGGCACTAGGGTTATTAGACACTCCTAGAAATGTCGGCTCTAGTAAGTAATTGTTAAGTGAGGCTGACATGTTGGAGTGGGTTTCAAGTGAATGAAAGAATATAAATAGAGAGTGAGTCTCTATATTTATCACACACACACACTCACTCATTGGGGTGCATGAGTGAGAGGATAAGTTACTGAGACAAGAGAGAGATTGCTGCTATCGGGAGATCATCTTTATGTTTTCAGGTTTTACTTTTGGTGCTGATTCTATCTCTGAGCAAGTTGTGGGGTTTTCTCCTTTATGGTTTCCTCGAGGAAAATTCTTTGTGTCTCTTGTCTCTTGTGTTTTATTGATGTGCATGTTATTCTCTCAGTTAAAGATCCTAAGATCATAATTCTAGCTTGAATGATAAAATCTAACACACTGGTGGTTCAATCGTTATGAATTCACTTGTTGTAAATTCAAGGTCACGAGATCAAATATCACCTGGGTTTACCTGTGTCCCATGTTGTGTGAAGGGTTTGGGGAACCTAGGGGTATAGTGGTAGAAATAATGGATCCCTAAACTCCATGTCACATGAGTACCATCACAGATCTAGTTGTCGATTCCCCTAGTTACTAAAAAAAAAAAAATTCAGTAAATAATATTTAGATATGGAAATATTTGTTGTAACAGAATGCACTTTGAGGATCTCATGTAATGCTTTTGTAGCATACATATTAATTCATGTGTTTTGAATTATAAGATAATACTTCAATTTCTGGTTGACTCTAAGACTCACCACATCAGCATGCATTCTACAACCATGTGTGTATATGTCATATAAAGAGAGAGAAAGAGAGAGACTTTTATGAAATAGTGCAAGCCCTTGAAATAGGTAAGGGGGTGAAAGATGGAGCGTCTTTGAAAAAAGAGATATTTTCCTCATCCCAAAACCATAGGATTGACGAATTAGTTGAGGCATTCATTGCCACAATATTCAGAACCAGATCCACCTCTACTCTCCAATGATCAAAAAACAAAGAGCCACCCTGCAAGCATTATCAAAATATAAACAGAGTTTTAGTAAACATAAATTTCAATTATCTGCAAGGAAATACAAAAAATTAATTTAATCAAAAAAAAATTAAATACACATGAACTGAAAGGAAATATATTGTATAAAAACAACTTTGCAAATTTAACAATACAATTCTTTTCTCAGAATTTATTATGCATTCTTTAAAATATTTCATTTTAAAGTTTGGTGTATGGTGATTTTTCTTGGCCCCTTTTGTATTATTTATTTCTCATCTTTTCTCCTAATAGTATTATTGAAGCCTCAGTTGTGTATGTTGTTGAAAAGGGTATCTAAGGCTTACAACACACGAAGAAAACCAAGCAAAAGGCTTCAAACAATCCCACGTAGGTATTGCTTTATCCTTGATATATTTAAAGTAGTGATCTCCCACAGATATTTCAATAGCCTCCACTAGCTTTCGAAAATTTTATCCACAAAGGATATATTTCCCAGACTGGGAAACAATATGGATGATGTAAATAAAAGGAAAACTTAAACCTAACTAGAAAGGGAAACCTAATTTAGATCTAAACTACTTTGAAATGGATTTTGAATTGGTTACAGGTTGTCTTGAGGTATTTGAAGAACAAGTAATTCACCACATTAACAGAAATGTAAATAAGGTGACAGACTTCTAACTCAGATCACAATTTGTTTAATAAAAATTAAATAAAAGCAACCCAAGATTAAATCATTCAAGATAACCTTCAAATACACATGTTAGTTGAAAAACCAACATATAACCTGTAAAAATTTCACTGTTCAATAACTTACAGAAATAGATAAAGACAGTTAAAGAATAAATTCCTTAAAGCTTTGGCAAGGTATTAACCAGTAACAAAGATAAGTCTAGATTATGAGCAAACAAATTTATAAGTTACAAGTAAATGACAACACCCTCTGATCATTTGAAACAAGAAAATTGAGATCTGTCAAAGAAATTCAATCAGATCAAATAGAAGAGATATGAAACAACAATACTGTATTTATTCAAAGTTTTGCAATAAATTACATAAACCTTAGGAAAAACAGAAGTGTTTTTCAGTCTGTTGTACAAATCTTTCTTCCTTCCAAAGTAAAAAGTCCTCGATTTCGTTTTGGTATATTAGGATGTGACTTTGTTCTTCTTTTCTTTTAGCCATTTCCAACAGTTCAGAGAAAGTATCAACCCCCTGATAGATGAATTCATCCGGGGCTTCTTCATGAGTGTACCCTACTTTGAAGTGATTCTGCTTGAGGTGGAAATCAACAATTCCCTTGGGATCATGCTTCATTTTACTAAAAAATCTAGTTTCAGTGACACTATGTGGTCAGTTCTGATGCTAAGGTAGAGGTTCGTATGCTCAAGGATGCAAGTGTTAGAGGAAATTTGGGCTAGACTTTCCTCTTGGGTGTTGTACATTTCTTATATATCCCTTAGGTCACCATTTGAACTGAGATTTCTTCAAGAACCAACCTGTCAGGAATGAATTTTGGTAGCATATGAGCAGCATTGCTACCAAAGACTCTAATATATGTGAATGACTTAGCGACATACCAATATCCCATTGTGGATATAAGGGTTTTGGATTTAGGGGAGAATGCAAGGGCTTCCTTGTTGAAAATTAGGAAATAAACCCGATTGAGGAAACTCTCATAGATTGCATAAAATATGGTTACATAATTTGTATCCCATAGCTCTAAATGGTAAATGTGTATGGGTGTGGATCTAAGTACCCAAATCCATCCCATATTTTGATAATGGAACTTGGTGCAAAAGATATACACAATGAAGGTGGAGAAGAAGAAGTTGGGCTTCTTCCTGGCATTAGCTTTCTAGAATTCCTGTATGGCAGTTTTATGTTCTAAAGATAGAATTGAATCCCAGAGGAGGGATTCCCCTGTAGTTATGACATGATGGGCTATCAGAGCCCATTCTTCCTTGATGCAAGAACAGTTGTGGAGACCGTAGAGCCTGTATAGCATTGCTGCAAGCAGGGAATAGGGTCTCTTGAACCATTCAATGGGGTAAAGTTCATGTTTTATCTGGGAAAATTTATGTGGTTCAACCATCCATGACTTTATCATTTGGTAAAAATTGTACCTGTACTTGGCAACGTTAACAAAATCAGCATTAAGGAGCTACATAAAAGGTTTGAGATTGTAAATTTTCACAAATGTCTCAGAAGGGAAATTGGCCAGCACCAATCCAGTACTAGTGTTAAAAGAACAGTCTTTTAGATTGGCATGGTTAATAATCCATTTGACTACGTCATTGTAAGGGAAAACAGATGGTCTTGCAGCAATCATATGGATGCCAGAATCCCTAATTCTCTCATAAATGAGTATGTCATATTGAAAGTCTGAAAGGTCATTATTGTTAAAGATAGAGTAGATTTGGGACCAATCTAACTGGTAGGTTTTGTTGATCTGGTCATTGGTATCAGAGAAGACACCGAAATTTGGGTCTTTGGCAAGCATGTCTTTCTAGAGGCTTTTGCACTGAATAATTCGAGGTGTTTTTGAGGTTTCCATGCACTGTTGAACGCATAAACTAGAAATTAAAACTAATTTATATAGGAACAATAGTAAGAAATTCAAATTTAGAAAGGCGACTCAATAACTAACCTGAACCAGAGTGAATAATGGTGAAATTGCTTGGTAAATATCTGAAGTTAAATTCATGTAGGACAACAAGTTACAGTGGTAAAACAGTGAAGAAATCGTGAATAAGACCAACATATATATATTTTGCGGGAAATAATTCAGACCGTAGGATGAGTATGAAAACAACGGTTAAGATTAGACTTTGTGGGATGTGGGATTAAATTACAAAATCCAAATTTTATTAATCATTCTATAATCCGCATTCCTCATTTTGTAGGATGTGGGGTGCGGGATAACAAAACAACAAAACGTTTATTCAAACCTCTCTGCATCCCACATTCCACACTTTGCGGGATGCAGGTTGTGAAAACATGAAAACCGAAAGGCCTAACAAACGATAGCCTGCTCCCTGCATTCTGCACTTATTCGAGATGCGGGTTGTGGGTTGACCAAAGCATATTTATAAAAAATATTCTGCATCCCGCATTCTGCACTTGTGAGATGCGGGTTGCGGGATGAGGAGTTTTAAAACATTGACTCGAAAAATCCCGCATTCCACAGCTTTAGGTTTGCGGCATGCTGGTTGCGAAAACACAAAAAAATCCCCAAAAAAACTAGATTTCTGCTTCTTAAAATCACACAAATGAAGCATGGATTTTGGGAATTTGGTTAAGTTAGGAAATCCTAGAAGTCAATAAAATGTAATAGAATCCAAGAGATAGACAAAGGATTCTATTAAGTTACCTTTGTATGTGTAATTAGTCTCCCGTGTGAGAATAACATGGGATCTTTTGTACCTACAACAAATGGAAACTGGCTAGAAGAACCGGTTATCTCTGCAAAACAATAGGCTTTTCCAATCAAACCTATTAGTAAACAAACAATCAAATTGACTACAAGAAATGTTAATATAAGAATGCAACCAAAAAGGAATTATCAAAAATGATTAATGTGTTTCAACCCATGGTCATTTTAAAGATGATGCAACTATGATTCAAATGTCATGGAGGATAAGGATCACTCAGAATCAGGATGACATAGGCACGCAGTTCAAGTTGAACCTGGGGTCATAACTTAACATTTTTGGATATCCAGTCATAGGCCACTTAAATCATGACTTATTACCCCCCCTCGCCTTTTTTTTTATGAAACAACAATACTTATTGACATAGGACCACTGCCCCATGTTTTGGTGATCAGTTCCATTCACAAACCTAAACTGGAAACTGAACAAGATGACTCGGTAAAGAGACCTCTTGTCTTCCAGTCATATGGCTAAAAGAAATTATCATGGCCTGGGAACCATCCGGTGATAATTTCAGTCAAAAATCAAGTCCATGATCATAGTAGGTTGGCCTTAGATAGGACCCCCTCGTCCTTATGTAGAATAGTACTGTTTTTAGGAATGACTGGGGTTTCATTTGTATGTGGATTGTAAGACACTACCATGGCTTGGTGTCCACATGATGGCAGCATTACTCATCGATGTTGTGTAGATCATGAATGAGTCAACCTGTGATAGGATTTCCCATCTTCCAGAAAACTGTAATCCATCTCCCCAAATAATATGGAAAAGATGTCATTCCACTAATCATCTATGAACCTAATGAGCTGGCTCATGATGACACCCCTCATCTTGCAATCCTCATAATAAAATTATATGGCCATGAATGAATTCCAAAAGAGTAAGACTGACTAGGTTATGAATATATGCAACAGTTCTCTAATGAGACCTTAGACAAGATGAACCTCTTATTCCATGAATTTCATCACAAGAGTAAAGCAAATAGGATATATTGACTAAGATGAGAGCGCATTAATCTGAAATTCTATAATCATTGGTTATCATTCACATATAACAGATCCTGATACAAGTTAGGAAAAATGGAAACTGATGATTTGTTTAAGGTTAAGAATATTGAATATTGAGAAATATTGATTGCTCATTATTACCAGATGTGTAGAGATTACCAAAAGTCCACTAGTATCAAGCAAACATTAAAAAAAGAAAAATAACACACCAAATTTATGTACAGGGTTTAAGAATCTTTTCAAACAAAATACTTTTTGAGTAGGAAAACATTCATTGGATAGGTGTCAACGATCCCCTCCAGTGTTTGTAATAGAACAGTACTAGAACCAATATTTTATCTAACAATGAATGGTCCCAGCCAAAGGAATTGGAACTTGGTATACTCCTTGTTGTCTTTTTGTTGCTTGTCCCATCTCAACACTAGATCTCCCACAGAGGTCCTTATTAGAGAAATACTTCTCGCCAAACCATTTTTTCAGCAACTATTGATGTTGGTAAAATTTGTTCTTGGCTTTCTCTCTATCCTCTTCTAGCTTGAGCAGAGAATCAATCCTTTTCTAGAATGGGGAAGAATCATTTTCTTGGATGGATTGGGCCAACTGCAATGAAGGGATGGTGATATTAGTAGGTAGGATTGCTTCTTTTCCATAAAATAAGAAATAAGGGGAGTTACCAAGAGCTTCCTTTGGAGTGATTCGATCTTCCCAAAGAGAATTATAGAGTTGGGTATGCCAATTTTTGTGATGTGAAGACACTGTTTTTTTCAAGATGTTTATCAAGTTTTTGTTTGAATATTATGCAAGTCCATTTTGCTGAGAATCGTAGTTGGCAGAAAATTTAATCTTGATCCCTTTCTCAAGGGTGTAGCTAGTTAGGTCAATGGATTGGAAGTATGACGCGTTTTCAAAAATTAGATACTCGGGGATGTCAAACTTGGTGATTATCTGGTTTTCAAGAAAGGAAATTACCTAGTTTGTGTTACACTGTCTTAAAGGGACTGCTTCAACCCACCTTGTGAAATAATAAGTGACTATCAAGATGTATTTGTGTTGTAAAGAGGACACAGGGTTGATAGGTCCTACGAAATTCAATCTCCACTGCTGAAATGGGAACTGGACTGCTATTGGCTACAAAGGGAAGACATGTTTCTTGACTTTTCCAGCACCCTTTTGGCAAGCCTCACATCTTCTGACATATGCATGAGCATCTCTGAATAGGGTAGGCCAATAGTATCCCTCCCGAATTATTTTTTGAGCCATTGTATCACCCAAGAAATTTCCACCTGCAGGTCCTGCATGAAATTGAAAGAGGAACTCATCAGTCTGGTCCTTTTCAAGCCATCTAAGAAAAATTACATCATAAATATTTCTAAACAGAACATTATCAATAAGCTGAGAAGGGGCTAATTTCATCCTTAATGCTCTACATTTCTTGGAATCAAGGGTTTCAGGAGCAAACCCATTATGAACAAATAACTTGATGTGATCATGCCATTCATATGTCGATGTTCCAAGTGTATTAACAAAACATGTAGGTATAGCCTCTCCCTGTTCCCAATCGTCGTGCTGATATTGAGGATCATTCGACTGGGAAGAGAGTTGGCACAACCCTTGTCCTCTGACTATGTTTGTAGGTTTGATCTCCAGATCATAGTCTTGAAGGGAGGTCATCTAGTGACCTCTTTTTTCTCTAAAATCCTTTTGGACGAGGACATTGTGAACGACCGCATATGGGATGATCACCTTAGTCCTTGACTTCAAAAGATAAGGCCTGTAATGTTTTATTGATTTGTATACCATGTAGGCCTATTTATCAACTTGGGAATAATTGAGTTCAGCTCCTTTGAATGTCAAACTCATGAAAGAAATGGGGATCTCAGCGTCCTCATTATTTTTCTGTGTTAGGATAGCTGCATAAGAAAAGTTAGTAGAAAAAGTATAAAGTATGAAGTCTTTACTGAAATTCGCAGATATGAGAGTGGGTGCTTCTGCTATAGCTCTCCTAATTTCAGTAAACGCATTTTTATGTTCATCGGACCAATTGAATGATACATCCTTTTTAACTAAAAATTGCAGGGATTTAACTACTCGGGCAAAATTTGGCACAAATATGCGGACAAAATTAATCTTAACCAAGAATGACTGCATTGCCTTTCAGGAGTTGGGGAGGCTGATATTGGAGAATGCTTCAGCACACTCTAGATCAATGATCATACCTTCCTTTGAGATGATGAAACATAGAAAATTTCCTGCCATCACAGTGAAGATGGACTTCTTGGGGTTGAGGGAGATCCTAAATTTCCTACATCTTTTGAATACCTGTTTCAAAGCAGATAAATGATATTGTCATTTTTTAGAGTAAATGATAACATAATTTAAGTATACAATGACAAAATTATGGATCAAGCCCCTTAAAGCTATGTCCAAATCTTTCTAGAACGTGGCTCCTACGTTTATTAGGCCAAATGGCATCCGTCTGTATGCGAATGTTCCCCAAGGATTTCAGAAGGTTGTTTTAAGTTGATAGTCAGGGGAAACCAGGACTTGGTTGTAATCTGAAAAAACATCCAACAGTGAGGACATCTCAGATCCTACTACTTTCTACAAATTTTTTTCCATTGGAGGAACATGATAGTTGTCTTTTCCAGAGGCCCGGTTCAGGTTTCTGAAGTCCACGCAGAGTCTAATTTCCCCATTCTTCTTCCAAATAGGTACTAAGTTAGCGATACACTACGTGTATCTAATAGGAAATATAATCCTAGCCAAGAGTAGCTTATCAAGTTCCTTTTTAATAGAAGGATCTAAACTGGGGTGCATTTTTCTCAGTTTCTGCTGATCTGGTTTTACCTTAGGTTTCATCGGGATGTTATGATGCATGACACTAGTGTTGAAAGTCCTGAATTAATCGTATGTATAGGAAAACACGTCTTTAAATTCCCGACATAGTTTAATAAAACTCCTTCTCTCATCACGGGAACAACAAATTCCAAGATTAATAAAATGAGGTTCTTGCTATGTTCCCAGGTTAACATGTGAGTAATTTAGGGTCGAGTTGTGGGTCTTACAGTTGGTGGTTTGTCTAAATTTATCTTGTAAGTCATAAAAATTCTCCAAACTTATGACAGACTTGGGGATGATATTGGAAGGGTCAGATAGATATTTCTCATGATTAGCTTCGTTGATAGCCATACCTTCGAAGGTGTTTTGGGCTGACGGGAAGTCTAGTATTTGTTGGTCATCATCGAACACTTTCCAATTTGTGACATTGTCCGGTATAGAGGGTTTGTACATCAATTCAATAGAGAATTTTTTTGGAGACAAACCTTTGGATGGGATTATTCTAGATGCGGTATTGGCTAACAAGTCTGCGTCCAAGTTCTATGATCTAGGAACAGATTTAATATTAAATGCTAAAAAGGAATTAGTCATATCTCTGATTAATATTTGATAATTAACTAGACATGGAGATAAACAATGTATCTAATTTCGTACCTATTTCATGATGATTTCAGAGTCTCCTACACATTCAATTGCTTTTGCTCCCATATCAATATCTTTCCTGAGTCCTTGGACTAATGCCTCATACTAAGCTATGTTGTTAGTACATTCAAACTCCAATCTGCACGCGATAATTGTATTGATCCCCTTTAGATTAATAAGCACGCATCCTGCACCTGCTCCATCCTTAGATCTAGAGCCATAAAAAAATAAAGTCCAAACAACAGGGTCAATTCTGAAGTTAGTAATTACATTATAAACATTATGTACAATAGTGTTGGATAATGGCATAGAAGTGAGATGAGCTATCTGAGACTGTTTCTGCACATTCTCTGTTGGAGAAACATCAGCAGGTAGGTCTCCAAAGAAGGTGCCAAATGTGAAATGTTAAATTTGATTATCGAAAAAGGAGACAGATTCATTGGAACCATCGAGATCAGTTATAGTTTGTGTCATGAAAGGTTCTCTATCAACTTTGATTTTGCTAGGTTTCCCATTAAGGGGTAACCACATGTGAGACCAATCTGTAGCAAAGTAACCTTTTAGTTTTTCTGACCAATATCGACTTAACCACATACCGTAAGTCTCTGGGATATCTGCAATCACAATATTAATGGTCTAATGTATTCGGGGATCTACCGATAATCCGAGTAGAACAATCCTCGGTCTTCCTACAACTTTGAATTTTGATCTGTCTAATTGTACACTTTGAATAGGACAGGCTTCCCATGTAGCATTCAGTTTTTTACATACAGAAAGAGGCATGACATTAGATGAAGCACCTGAGTCTACCATGCACTTGTGTGCATTCATGTTAAAGATTTCAACTATAAGTAAGAAGGGTGGAGTGCCCTTGCTTCCAGGCTTTGGATGGTTTGGTTGGGAAGAAGAGTCAAGATTGTTATTCTAAGCTTTTATAGGTTGTTTGATTATCATGATTTTGGGAAAGGAATCCCTTATGGAAGGGATTTTGAGAAGGTCGAATAAAGATAAATTTTTCTTGACTCTCTTCAAATCCTTGGCCAGATTGTATTCTGGTTTAGGAATGAGAGTGTATTTCTGAGTTTGAATTTTACCTTTGCTAGGAGCTTGTGTTGCAGGTGTTGATTCCTGTGGAGGTGGGCCTTTAGATATAGTATTGCGAGTGTGTTGTAGGTTGAAAATTGTGTCATGTTATTCTTCCTCTTCTTCTGAAAAGAAAATCATAATGCTGATCTACTAGTCATCTTCCTCTTCCTCTTGCAGAGGTTGAGAATCTTGAGTAGATTGATCTTCAGAGGATTCAGGAATGTCTGGTGTTCCTCCAACTAAGGCTTTCAAGACATAAAATATCTCTTCTGAGGTGAATCCCTCGCTAGGATTTGGAGGTGGTGAATTTTGAGGAGGTTGGTTGGGTCTCCTAAAAGGAGGCCTATTGAATCCTCTATTGTTGGATTGATTTTCATTGTTTGTCTTATTAAGATCCACCATATCGTTAGACATTATTTGGAGGAGCTTCTTCACTTCACTCATGTTGAATGGCTCTTCACTTGTGGAAGAGGTTTTAGGAGAACTTTCACTTTTCCTGTGTGAGGTAGATGCTTGTTCAAATGTGGTGTCAGGGTTGTGCTTGAGACAGAACATGTCCCTTTTGACTTGTATGGCTTCGGAGAAGGAATCTTGCAAAGACTCCTTACGGGCCTATAGTAGGGCATTCGCCCTTGCTATAGGCAGGGGACGACTCCATTCTGTATATAGGATGGAAGGGTATGGTTCCTATGAGAATGGAAGAACAGAAAGAAACAAATAGAAAATGAAATGAAACCCTTGCACACAAGGTTAGGGCTAAGCTCCACAACCCTGCATCAAAATATTAGAAAATCAAAGGACCTGCAAGCAATCAATGGAAACCTACAATAAAATGTTAAGCAATAAACTTGAAAACAAATAATGTTAGAAAACTACAATCTAACAAAGAAAAAACATGAAAAGACAAGTATACCTTCTCTGGTTGGAATGGGCCACCATGTCCTAGCTTGGGAGAGCACTTCTCTTAGGAATGGGGAGGTATGGCTCAATGGAGGAATGGAGGAGAGGGAGGGTGAATGGCTTGAGAGGCAAAGGGTCTCAAGGCACTCACATGGGCAGTGCAACAATAGGGAGATGAGAATTCATTTGAGAGTGACCCCCACCCCTCTATTTATACTTTTTCTTGGGATTTTTAGGGTTTTAAGCCCTTGGTTGGTGCTTTAGCCCCTTTTTTGGGATTTTAGCCCCTTTCACCCAATCCTTAGCTCCTTTGGGGGTTTTAAGCTCCTTTGAGGGGTTCTATCCCATATGGGAGCTAGTTTGGCTCTTTTTTGGCATTTTTAAGCTCTTTTCATATTTTTAAGCCTTTTTTACAGTGTAGGGGTCAAATGAGGGTCATGCATGGATGTCCTTGGGTGGTGTAGGTCATGTAGAGCTTAGTGAGGGATTTTTTGGGTTAATAGATTGCCCCTTGATGTGTGAGGGCAGGAGCTCATCATATGGCTGACGGACATCATAGGATTTTCTTGGGGAGAGGTGGTGCTTCCTAGGATGGGGCATGGTGGATTTTGATTTTTGTATTAATATGGTTCCCATCAATGGGTAAAATACAAATAATGTGTGACATGTATATGGAAGAGGAGGGAATCCCCATGCTCGTAACAATGTCAAAAGAATAATGTGATGTAATCTCTATAATACAAGAGCTGATCATGTACAACTATTGTTACAATAGTGGTTTCCTCAATGAGAGGCTGGATACAATACTGATCTAAAGAACTGCTACATTGGACCCATGGCATTCTCATGGAATGCTATATCTTCATTACTAATAGTCTACTAGATCTGGAATGGTACATAGTTTACTGATGGAGAGTCAGAGTCTCTGTGGTACAAGTATGTTGCATCAATCACAAATCTATATAGATGCACTGTTGGGGCTTTTAAACACTATCTCCAACGCAACCCAGAAATCACAAGGGACATGAACCTGTTGTGATCCCTCAAATAGAATCATTGATGTGCTAGAGTCAAGTGACATTCAGGGTCTTTAACCAAATACTGCATAGACCAATACCCTATACAAATATGAATGGTGCGATGATGTGGCTGGAATCGAGCATGTGAGAAACAACCATTTCGAGAGGCACTAAGGACTCCTCTCAAGTGGTCCAAGGAACTCATTAATGAGGTTAACGAAACCAGGATACATGGACCTATGGATCTATCCTGTGGAATACATGTGTTGTCATCGACAGAGGGCGACCTTCCCCTAGTCAAGGAAATGGTGTTTCCTTTACTAGAAGTGCGAGGGAAATAACCGAAAGATGTGAGACAATCTGAGTACTGACCCACTGAATGGGGGGGGTGGAGGGAAGGAGTTGAACAAGGGTAGAGGGAGTGTATTGAACTCAAAATTCCTTTGTTTAAAGTATGATGGCAGGGCAAACCAGGCAGCAAATGAAACTGACTCATGGGAAAGGGATCATAGCTGTAATACCGGGAATGTAACTATAGATGGGAAATACTTGGGGGAGGTAGACACTTTTGATATTGATGGGATACAAGGAAGACACATTGTAGAGTACTCTGAACAAAGGTGACCTAAAGTGGGAGTGATGCCAAACTATTATCTTTGGGGTGGTGTCTAAAGACACTGGTGTGGTATGATCTCATGGATTTTTGGTGATCCTGAGAAAGTAAATGCTTGATGCTGCTTTCAATTTTAGAGAGTCTGAAAGACTGAACAAGACTCCGGTGGGGGATATTTTTCATTGGTAGTCTCCTGTGCCAAAAAAAGGATAAAAGTATACACAGGAGAGCTCTCCCATCCTTTATGGGATGATAGACTTCTTTATCATTGGTAGTCCAGTCAGGATAGGAAAGGTTAAACCTATACTGGTTGGACGATCATTTAGATACTTTTATGAGCATGAACAAAACCAAGTTTGCTTGGCAATATTTTCTTAATGAGAAGGTTGGAAAAGAGCTTAACAACAACCCATGGTGATCTTTTTCGTAAAGTTCAACCCCTCTGCCCGAGAAAGCATAAAAGGATGCAGAGGGGAATGGTCTTGGCTTGAATATGCCAAGGTGGTCCTTTTCATATGGTGGTCTACATGGTTCGCAAAAGGAGATAAACAAGACGATGTAGATGCCCTTTCCTATACTTTAATGAGAAGGAAAGGAAGCAGCTGCGCTCGACAATATTTTCATTCTTTTAGGAGTCATAAAAGAGGTTAAAATAAACTATGGTATGGTCAACCGATCGCGGTAGCACAGGTGGTGCCCCATGTCGGGACAGTGGACAATGGTCCAAAGGTCATCTGTGTAGTATGGATGGAGCAGGTGGCTCTTATAAATACCAATACATGCACGTGATCGATTGCAGCATAGGAATGCGAATCAGTGTGGTAGAGGCACGAAAACTAAGGTGGCTCTTGGATAGAGGCCAGGAGAGCTGTGTGTGAGTTGTGGTGGACATACTTGGCTACATGTGATGTGATTCAAGTCCAGAGGAATTTATATTCCAAATGCATCAAAAGGAAATGATCTATCCTCTAGACGATGGTCCGAGGACCTGCACAAGGCACGGTGGACAGATTAGATAGCTATATACTAAAATAAAATGACGTGCCTTCCGAGTGGTGGCCTAGGAACCCACATGATTGGTAGTAGGCAAGTGTGATGCAAGTACATGTCTAATGACACTTGCATCACCATGTTGTGGCTCATAAATCAAGGTAAATTCCAGGAAGTGGTCCTAAAAATTACTTATTAAACATGAGATGATGGTTTGATAAGAAGACAGAGGGCAGAAATTTGAGCCTGGAAATGTGAGGGGTGTCTCGAACAGGCTCCGAGTGACTCTGAATCAGTAGCTAATGGTACTACCCTTGAATGGGGGTCTCTGATTTGTGGTAAAAATGTTGCAAAACAAAAAAGAAAAATCAAGTGACTCATTGGTGATGTTAAGCATAAAATCTCTTGAGGTAGAGCCCATTGCGGGGATTCTCCAAGATTTGTCCATTAGAGTCAATAAGGGTGTATGTGCCTTTTCTGAGGCAATGGTGGATGACATATAGGCCATACCACATTGACTCAAACTTGTCTTTTCCCAAATTTTCAATTGGTTGGTCATAGACCAGAACCATATCTCCTTTGCTAAAGGTGCCAGGGTGGACATGGGAGTCATAATGGGCCTTTGACCATGTTTTCACTACTTTGATGGATTGGAGGGAATCTCGGTGGTCTTCTGTGGTTTTATCAAGATGGAGGAGTCATTCTTCCAAAGGTGAAGTATCGGGGAGGAGTTCTACTATGAGGCAACGAGACAAGATCTGGCACTCTATAGGGAGTACTGATTCAACGCCATGTACTAGGTGGAAAGGGGTGAAACCAGTTGCCGTTTTCATGGATGTGCAATAATCCCATAGGGAAGAGAACAACATGTGATGCTAGTTGGTTTTATGGTTTCCTTCCATACTTTGGAGCATTCTTTTGATGATTTTATTGACTGCTTGAACTTGGCCATTTCCCTAGGGGTAGTAGGAAGATGAGTACCAGTGTTCAAATTTCAACATGGTTGAAAGATCAGTCCAAAAAACCTCTTCAAAGTGTTTACCATGGTCTAAGACCAACTGTTTAGGAACACCAAATCATGAAATAACATGGTTGAAGAAGAAGCATGCCACCATTTCACTTTTGCAATCAAATGTGGGCATGGCCTCGGCCCACTTACTGAAGTAATCAACTTCCATAATGATGTATTTATGACTGTTGGATGAGGTAGGGTTGATTGTAATATAGTCAATAGCCCATTTGTAGAAGGGACTGACTGTGAATACAGGGTGTAACAATGCAGGGGGGGTTCTTTATTTTGGGGAAAAGAGCTAACAATTGCGACAATGCTTGACTGCCTCTATGCAATCAACGAATATGGAAGGCCAAAAGTAGCCAGCACGTAGAATCTTCTGGGTGGTTTCCAGACCTAAAAGGTGGCCACCACAAGCTCCACTATGACAATCATTGAGGATGGTCTCGGCCTCATCACGGGTGAGGCAACGACATAGGATGGTATCAATGCCTCGATGATATAGAAAATATCCAATCAACAGGTGGAAAATGGCTTGATGTTGAATGCGTCCCTTGCCCTCATGGTTTAAGTGTGCTGCGAACTTCTGTGTTCGTAAACATAGAAGGATGTCCCGATACCATGGGTCCTCCATGGATATGACGAATAGGAAATCATTAGGGACATCATCCTTGGCTAGTGATGACGCAGTTAATGGGGGCAAATCGGCCATGAGCACGGCCAGTGTGAGTTCCTTTATGCTTTCTAGGGAAATGAATTCTAAGTCGAATTCTTGGAGGATGACTACCCACTTAGCCACATGACGTTGTAGAAGGAGATGACTTAAGAGGTACTGCATTGGGCTTGAATCATACACTACATGAATATGGTTTGCAATGATGTAGTGGCACAAATTCTGATCCGAGAAGATGACGGCAAGGGCCAATTTCTCCTCTGGTGAATATCGTAGTGGGGGGCCTATCAGCTTCTCACCGATGTAATAAATCATGTTCTTATAGAAAGAATCATTTTCTTGGACCAAAGTTCTAGCAATGGCATTTTCTGAGGATGACACATAGAGAATGAAGTCTCGAGTGAAGTCTGGTGCTGAGAGTAGTGGTGCAAAAGCCAGGGCTTGCTTGAGTGCATCGAACAATTCTTGTGCTTGCTGATCCCAAACAAAGGGGATTTTTGTGGGGGGTAGGTGAATGAATTTATGGGATTTTGTTGCATACACTGGTACAAAGTGGTGAAGGAATTTCTCCTTGCCTTGGAGGCTCTGTAGTTGGTGCTTGTTTTTTGGTGAAGGAAGATCAAGGATGGCCTGAACTTTGAGAG
Organism: Pseudotsuga menziesii; assembly: GCA_001517045.1. Taxonomy (NCBI): domain Eukaryota; kingdom Viridiplantae; phylum Streptophyta; class Pinopsida; order Pinales; family Pinaceae; genus Pseudotsuga; species Pseudotsuga menziesii. The sequence continues at coordinate 63,537 of LPNX011134050.1, forward strand.
GGTCTACTGTTATCCCTTTGTGAGATACAATGAACCTAAGTAGATGGCCTGCTGGGACACAAAAAACACATTTTAGGGGATTAAGGTGAATTTTGTACTTGCGACATCGCAAAAAGACTTGCCGCAAGTCATCTATATGTTGTGCTTGTTTTGGTGATCGAGTGATAAGGTCATCGAGGTAGACCAAGATGATGTGGATTAGGTCATGGAAACAATATGTCATGGCATGCTGTAAGGTGGCTCCAGTGTTCTTTAGACCAAATGGCATTACTTGATAGGAAAATGTGCCCCAGAGGGTTGTGAATGTAGTCTTGTACTGATATTCTTTTCGGATCTAGATTTGGTTATATCCGGAAAACCCATCCATGAAGGAAAAGACCTCATGTTCGTCGCATGCATCGATAATATGATTGATGAAGGGTGTTGGGAAATTGTCTTTGGCACATGCCCCATTTAGATAATGGAATTTTGTGTAAACATAGATGGTACCCTGCTTTTTATTCACAGGAATAGGATTAGAAACCCAAGTGGTGTATGCAATGGGGTAAATGAAGCCGGATGTGTGCAGTTTCTCGATTTCATATTTGACTATGGCAACTTTGGAGGGATGGATGGGCCGTTGCTTTTGGCGCATGGGGCCACATTGGGCCATGTATCGATGTGGTGTTCCACTATGGATGGATCCAACTTGGTAATTTCTGTGTAATACCAGGCGAAGGTTCCATGGAATTCTTGGAAGAGAGCTTTGTAGGCAGCGAAATCTTCCGGGGAGCATGATGCCCCTAGCATGATTTCTTCAACCACCTAAGGACTGGTTGAGATGTTGATTTTGATGGTTGGTGAGATGTTGGCCATGCTCCCTTCTTTGAAGGCATTTGGTGTCGGAATGGGATTTTTGAACTAGTTGAATTTCCCATGAATGAAATATTTGGTTTCCACAGAAAAATGGTCAGAATGCAACACAAGCTCTTTGGGGAGGAAGAACGAGCGATGGTGCATGTCATCCCATGGGTATTCTGGAGCCGTTAAAGCTTCAAGTATCTCCTCATCGTTGTGGAAGAAATGAAGAGACAGGTCTGATGGACCGTCGGTGATGGTGGAGACAAGAGGGTCTGTAGAACTGGACATCATGTAAATGGACATGGTGTCCGAAGAAGGAGGTGGGGGGTGAAATTCTTCAATCAGAGTGATCTCAGATTCAAGGGAATGTTGTCGAAGGTTGGCTAGATCCATTCAAAACTTGAACAAGTCTTGAAAGTGGTGAGAATAGTGTCCATACAATCCACAGAGGGCGGAAGGATGGTTTGTTCTCAATGACTTGTTTCTCACTATTGGCCCACTTGAGAGTTCAACCATGGGGATATTTTTCATTGTATCCATGGCATCCAAATGTGCGCAGATTATGGGAATTGTAGGGGAGTTTTGATTTGAGTGGCACTATTCTTCACACACGGCACAAGGTGGGATTTGTCGAGGTTCAGCGGTAGCTTTCGCATTTTTTCCCCTAGCCCTTTTCGGATGGGGTAGTGCTGGTGTGGGTGTGGTGGTTGGTTTTTGCAAGCTGGGTGGAGGATGAGATTCAATCGCAATGGTTTACACAAGGGGTTAACACTACCTAGGGCATTGGTGGTCGGTCCAGTGGATCAAGGTACCACATGGGAATTCCCAATGTAAAATTGGGTAAGTTTAAGGTAGCCATTAGTGGCTTGCTCATGACACCAGGCAAGGGAAGGAGGAAGCGAATCGTGTGGACTAGGGAGAAGCCTAGATAACTCCCTAATGGTTGCATGTGGGGATGATATTGTGGTGGCAGTTGTGCATAATGGTGTGGCTACGGATGATGTTGCGGCTACTGATGGTGTTGCAGCTACGGATGGTGTTGTGGTTGCGGTTGGGGCTGCAGCTGCGGTTGATGTTTAGGTGCAGCAGTGCTAGATGAGAGCATGCACAAATCCGCAGTATCATTTGGTGTTGATGGTGGTGACACTAAGGGGAAAGAAGCCATCATGGTGGTATCGAAAAAAAACCTAGGGCCCACATTCAACAATGGGGAGGATGGTATGTTTTCAACCATGCTGTTGACCGTAGGGATAACAATATTGGAAGGTGTATCTAGCCATTGCGAATCAATGGTATTGATCATAGGGATAACGTTAGCGAGTGTCGTTGCCCCTTGTGGATCGTGATAAGTCATTTGGTCAACCGTCACGATTTTCCCTTCATGGGGGGAACATCATGAGACAAAAATAGCTGATGCTACGAATCTCATGGCATACATATAACTTATTCCAAGGAGAAGGTTATAGTCCAATTGAGCATTGACAAACTCTATGTCAATCAATATTGTTTTCCTAACTAATGTGATGGGAACATGACGGATAATTCCTTGGGATTTAGTGGGGTGGCCATCATAATCCCGCAGAGTAGTAGATGATGGTTGTAGAATTGGTGATCCAAGATTCTGTTAGACTAGGATAGACATAACACACGTGGACTCCCCCTCATCCACTATACATTGGTGCACGACCAAATTTTGGATAAACACTGAGATTTGGAAGGCAATAGTTGATGGCATCCATGGTTCTCCATTCTCCATGTCGAATGTGATCAACTTGGATTCAGAGGGGTCTACGACACCAACGGTAGCTAGCAATGATTGTCACTGCATTGGGTAAGTTTTGAGTACCTTAAGAGCATACATGGCGGTAGGTGTTTGGGCCAAATCATCCACAATGTTGTATCTTACAGCAGCTCTAGCCATGATGTTGTTGGAAACCCATCGTATGGGAGGGCATGGAGGAAAAGGGGGTAGCTGAAGAGGTGCATTGGTTGTTTTAGACATAGATGTCACTGATGTGTCAGCGGGTTCGGTGTTGGTTCTGTACTGGTTTCATCTGGTCTGTAAATTGACCTCTTCAGCTGTCATGGCTAGCAGGTGGTGAACATCTATTTCTACTATCAGAGGTGCCCCTGGGGTGTTGGGGTTGAGCTGGGGAGAAGGTGCAGTTGCTACTAGTACTTAGACTGGTAATGTATTTTGGAGGACCATGGGTGGAGGCCCTGGTGGTGCTGGGTTGGGTTGAGCTTGGGTTGTTTTATTGGTATCATGTTGAACCTGATTATGAATGGCTTTCTTGGAACAACCCATGAAGGGGCATTCATGTGTATAGTGCCCATAGACCTCACACAAATTGCATGGCTGATTTATGTGCAATGAAGCGTTGGCATGGCCAGTTTGCCCCTGCATTGTTGGGAGAGTTTGGTTGTTGACCTCCTCCTTGCGGTTTATTATTGCCTTGGTTCTAGGTTGGATTATTTCTGGCTTTCCCTTGTTGGTTATTGGGGGCTAGAAGGTTAGAATGGTTTGCTGTGCAAACACCTGTGCTAAAGGTGCTGGGGGAATAGGGGCAGGGGCTTGAACAGCTTGCACTGGTGGTGCATAGTAAACTTGGGTGGGTGCAAGTGCCACAAATGTGGGCATTTGTCTCTAATATTGTTTTTTTGGCCAAGCCAATGCCTGGGCCTACTGTGGTGGCATAGGTTATGCATAAGATATTGTGGCTTTGGACTAGTACATCATTCTTTCATAGTCCAGATTTTGGTTTTGGTAGGCAACACTGGGGGTGTTGCTTGGTTGTGGTGGTATTGCAGGTGGTGTCGGACGATGCTGTGGTTGGTGGGAGATAGAACCTATGATTCCATCTGCGGCATGAGATGCCCTCGGTGCCTACATGGGGGAGCATCTGGAATGACAGTGTAAAGGTATCTAGACTGTGCATGGATCAGATCAAACTATTGGGATTTCAAGATGGCCTCCTCTTTGGATTGGGGACATTTGAATGCGACCTCCTTTGCTATAGGTGGTAGAAAAGGTTTTAGGAACCAATCCAGGAAGATCCTGTCATCAAGTTGAATCTCACACAAACTACGACATCGATGCCACTCATGGATGTGGTCGGTTATGTGGGTCATAGTATTCTGGAGGCAAGATAACAAGGTCTCCACTCCTTCATCGTATCTAATGGGGAGTTGGAAATACTATTGGAACATGAAAGCCAAGGAGTTAAAATCTAGGTACTTGGCTTGTGGTAGCTCAATGTACCATTTGGATGCAGCACCTGTGAGGGTACATTGGAACAGTCTGAGCCTAATCAAATCATCTATGATGCTATTTGATGAGCACCATAGGTGAAACATCATGATGTGGTTTTTGGGGCACTCACCTGCCTTCCCTTCCAACTTGGGAATGTTTGAGGGAATTTTGGTTGGAATGGGAGGCCAAAATGTTTAATGGAAGATAGGGTCATTTGTTAACTGAGCTAATTCAGGTAGGTTCAGGCATACCATGAAAGGAAGGTTTGACCCAAGGTTGATGTGATATGGGGTAGCAATGGTGGTGGGGTTTGCAAGGACATGATGCACCTACATAACTGGGGGTACTTGTGGCACCGTTGTGGACGGGCCACTACCCCCAAGTGTGGTAAATGGAACTATGTGAGTGGAAGGGCCACTGCCCCCATGTGTGATAGGAGGGGTAGTGTAGGTGGAAAGGCCACTACCCCCAGCCATGCCAATTGGGATAGTGTGGGTGGAAGGGACACTGTCCCCATGTGTTACAGGTGGGACAAGTTGACTAGTCAATATGGGTGGTGGTAGCTGGCTTATGAAGATTTGCATGACTGTGCTAGGGCCACCAACAAGGGTGTTGGTGGTGGTGTGGGGTGTGGACATGGGTATGCTTCCAATCACTTAGCCAAAAAAAGGATCTGAGTTTGCACCAGCCATGGGGATAGATGGTGCAGTATGTAGGTCTGGCTCAAATTGGTATGATTCTAAGTCTGAATCAAAGGAGGTGTGGCCTTTTGATGGTGTAGAGGGTCATCAAGAATGGTCTCGATGGTGTTGGTTCAAGGACCCAAATTGTGGTGGATCGCCTCTCAGGAGTGAGGAAGAACGTGGGGGATCAATTGTGTCTAATTTGTATGTCAACTGGTCAAATATGGTAATGATTTTTGGACCCTAGTTTTAATGGGTTCCTATTGGCTTTAGGTGGTCACTCAGCCACCAAGACTGCCAGAGGATAGCGCTTGGATTTTTCCTCACAGGAGTGCTAGTCAATCGGTGGGGGTTGTTTCCCATTTCACTTGGCAATTCCTCTCAGCGACTAGCTATTTTGGGGTTCCCGTGGTACTCCTCACACTGATTTTTTGGGCTAAGCCCAAGTACTTCCCATGGTTAAGGAAGTTAGGGACTTATGTCCTCAAAGACTGCAGATGGTTGAATTAGTGTAAATTTTAAATTTTAAAGGCTATGTTAGTGTCATGAACTGAGTTTGGTTGTTTTATGTGGTATGGTTTATGTGTATGTATTTTATCTTTATGTTACATTTAGTGGCTGCTTGTATGGTTTATGAATAGTCTACAGAGATTTTATTGCAGAACATATAATGTGACTAGATTGTTTAACATAGCAATAAATTGTAAACAGAAACTTGAAAGCATGCCATACCTGAATCTGAATATGAACCTGACTAGGTGACTACCTTACACTTGTATTTGTCTTCAACCAGGAAAGACTATTTGGTTCTCAACACAATGGGACTAATCCCATCCGTAGATCCTCAAATCACTCTTTGGATGCAAGGTCGGTCAACATGGAGGACGTGAATGCCATGAAACCCCCATCAGTATTCACCCCCTCTACCTTCCAAGTCACCCATTTTTAGTGGTTTCAAAAAATGACAAGTGAAGTTCCTATTACTATACAAGCATCACCCTTCGTTTTATCCCAGAATACCCCGAAGGGTGATGACCAGGTGGAGAAGGAAGAGCTAGGAAAGGTTTAATTTTAAGAATTGAAACCTATAGTAATTTTTTATTCAAGCTTTAAACCAATTCATTAACCAATTAAACATTTAATTTGATAGTGATGTACACATGCTGTAATGAAATAAACAGATACTAAAATGAAATAATCAAAGATTTCATGGAGAGAGGCGGTTGAGCCGCACTGACAGTCCCAATAACTTTTGAATCTGAATTTGAGAGACAGTTCACTCTTTTAGGGGGAAATCATTAGAGGAAATTTGAGGTCTAAAATGGGCCTCCTAAGGAAAATAAAAAAATAATAGTTATTAATTTTAGAGGATGAAAGAAAAAAATAGTTTTTTTGTTCGTATTTTTGACATATCTCCTTGTGGTTTTACTCAAATTCCAAGTGGGAGATCTCGTTGGATGTGGAATTTAATTCCACATCCAAGGAGTACCCACACTGCATACTTTTGATGGACCTCTCTACCCCAAAAGTAAGAAATACCTAAAAAAATGTGACGATGACATCATCATCACATTGTTTTTAGGTATTTCTTACTTTTGGGGTAGCAGGGTCCATGAAAAGTATGCAGTGTGGGTACTTGTTGGATGCAGAATTAAATTCCTCATCCAATGAACTCTCCTACTTGTAATTTGAGTAAAAACACAGGGAGATATGTCGAAAATACGAACAAAAAAAGTAGTTTTCTTTTATGACAAATATGTCAATCCAACCATTATGGTTGACTCATTTTATTGAAAATATATTGGTTCCTGAATTCCAACTCACAAAATTTATTATTGGCGCGTTTTCTTATAAGGCCCATTTTAGACCCCAAATTTCCTCTAATGGTGGCGAGGGGGTCACCAAATTTTCCCTAAATCAAAGGAGGCGGTCGCTCAGAACCTATAGATAGAAGTGATCTGCTTTCTGCATTGAAGCCACACCTTTTAGGCCTGAATGAGTGACTTGGCCACACCTTTCAGCCCGATAAGAGCAACCTAGTCTGAAAAATGAATTTTTTTTTTTCCTTGAGTAAGGTCCGACGGACAGTAACCTGTACTATGGCCGAATGGGCTCGGCTTAGGCTTAAGGAGGCTCGACTGTAACTAAAAATGTAGGAAAAAATAGATTTAAACTAGATTGAGAAGAAAATTAAACTAAGGAAAATAAAACTAAAATGTAGAAATAAAACCCAGGGATCCTATGGGATCAACCTAGTATAGTCGCAAAATATGTAGTAGGGATTTCGCCCTTGCTATAGGCAGGGACGGTCCCTTCCGTCTATAGGACGAAAGGGTAAGATTCCTATGAGAATTGAAGAATAGAAAGAAACAAATAGAAAATGAAATGAAACCCATGCATACAAGGTTAGGGATAAGCTCCACAACCCTGCATCAAACTGTTAGAAAACCAAAGGACCTGCAAGCAATCAATGGAAACCTGCAATAAAATGTTAAGCAGTAAAAATGCAAACAAATAATGTTAGAAAACTGCAATCTAACAAATCAAAAACATGAAAATACAAGTATACCTTCTCTGGTTGGAATGGGACACCATGCCCTAGCTTGGGAGAGCACCTCTCTTAGGAATGGGGAGCTATGGCTCAATGGAGGAATGGAGGAGAGGGAGGGTGAATGGCTTGAGAGGAAAAGGGCTCAAGGCACTCACATGGGAAGCGTAACGGTATGGAGATGAGAAGTCATTTGAGAGTGACCCCCACCCCTCTATTTATACTTTTTTCTTGGTATTCTTATGGTTTTAAGCCACTGATTGGGGTTTTAAGCCACTGATTGGGGCTTTAGCCCCTTTTTTGGGATTTTAGTCCCTTTCGCCCAATCCTTACCTCCTTTGTGGGTTTTAAGCTTTTTTGAGCGGTTCTAGCCCCTATGGGATCTAGTTTCGCTCTTTTTTCGAGTTTTTAAGCCCTTTTCATATTTTTAAGCCTTTTTTAGGGGGTGGGGGTCAAATGAGGGTCATGCATGGATGTCCTTGGGTGGTGTAGGTCATGTAGAGATTACTAAGGGATTTTTTGGGTTAACGGGGCCCTTTAAGCCACATGGCTATTTGGGTTGAGAGAGCCTTAATATAGTATGCTACCAATAATTCCTGAACAAGAAGTATGGTACTTGGGATCCTATTATTTAAATATGAAAACCGGTGATTGCAATATTTGACGCTTTCTTTACCCTTAGTATTCATGGAATAAATTGTTGGGCAATAGGGCAGACCCGAGTTTAATCCTTTTATGTCGCACCAACAAAATACCCACTGTGTTGGCCCTTTCGGCAACAACCTGCGCACAGGTTGCAGTCTCACCCGGAACAGCAATGGGGTGTCGCAGAATCAGGTTTCTGCAAGCAGAGAGGAATATTACTGTACCTTAGCCTTTACTAACTTATTAATCAATAATTACATAGCTGTGTCATTCACTTTTATACAACTTCGCAGATAGATAAACAACCGTGACTTGCTTAACCCACTATAGGGAATTCACAGCGAAGCTTGTTATTAGCAGTGATCTAAGTTATCAAATGTATACAGTTATTAATGCATAAAAGACAACAGAAATAGAAACAACACAAAAAACCACAACACCAAATATAACGTGGTTCACCCCCAGTGTAGGGGCTACATCCACAAACTGTGTTTTATTCAACTTGCTACAAAACCACAGTTCGATCTGCGCACTTAGCTGTAGATCCCTTTAGTCCTTAACAGCCGCGCACACAGCAACAGGCCTCTGCGCACACAGCTGTAGATCTTTTCTCAATCTTCTTACAAAAACCCTCTGCGCACACAGCTGCAGAGGTCATCCACGCACATAGCTGGGACTTAACCTTTCCTTACAAAATCAGCCTTAACTTCGCCTTAATCTTTCTTACATCATAAAACCTAACCTTTCTTATTTACACAAGTGCCTATTTATAGCGCACTGTTTACAAAAACATGGATTCAATACCATTGGCACCCAAAACCCTAAAACTTGGTCTTAAGCCGCGGGTTTATTACAATAGAAGACTTTGATTCAACCCCCGACACCCCTAAGACTATTTTCAGTCAAACCCGCGGAGTTACCCATCTTAAGGACCATTGAGGTGCGTGCCCTAACAGGCCCCTAAGACTCACCAGTGTCCCATGCCGGGGCACTTATCTGCTCGGCTGGTGGTAAAATTTTCTTGGCGAAGACATTGTGCGCTGGTTCTTGGAGTCCTTCCTGCTAGTGGCCGGCTGCCCGCTTCTTTTTGCTGCTTGATATTGATGCATAATAAGGCCTTGTGGGTCCATCTGCAATCCCATCCTTTGGTCAGGTTGGTGATACTTAACCATCCACAGCTTGGGGTCCCCTAGAATTGTGTGTCACGTTGCATAAGACACACAGCTGCCATGGTTCTTCTATGCTGGAAGATTTCAGGGTGGGGCTCGCCAGAGTCGTTTGGCGAGGTCTTATGGTCATCATGGCTCCATGTTAGAGAAAATTTGTGCCTGCCTTCGCCTGGTTTAGAGAAAACTTCTACCTGCCTGTGTACCTAAGCTGAATACGACTGTACTGGCAGATTACTCAAAAGGTTCTGCAATCCTCTCTCTCTGAACTCTCGTACTAGCTCCTGGACTTCACAATTGTTTGACATGGATCCAGTCGAGAAAACTCTACGAAGTGCTTCGAGGAATATTTCGTAAGCCAATGTAGCTTACTTATAGAATTCCGTTACAGAATCTGTCATCATAGTGTAGTAATGACATCAAATCTGCTTGAATACCAGAAATCTCGTCACACCCAGCCTGAGATTTTCCCGAAATCTCATAATTACAGTTATGAAGAGTAGCTCACGTGCCACCGCCGTCAAATGTATTTTGTCCCATCCATATCATCCTAGGCTGCGACACAGTTCCAGCCTACGACATAACAACCACTTTCCCCTTCATCACAGGGTGAACCTGCGTCCCCTGACCAACCTTCGGCTTCCCATATGACATTCCCCAGTGTGGCGAGCAGCTATGCTGGGTACGTAAACTTTTATTTCTTGGTACTACCTTCAATTCTGAGGACTTGGCCTGTCTCTGTACTTCTTTAGATGACTCCCATTTATCATAGAAGGAAAGAGCTCTCCATTTAACTTAGCTAGTTGGACTGCGCCCCCATCAGTAACTTTCTGGACAATATACAGTCCCTTCCAATGTGTTTTAAACTTTCCAGGGAACTTCATAAATTTGCTATCATAGAGGAGCACAGGATCACCTTCCTGGAATTGTTTCGTCTTAATGTGTCTGTCATGCCATGCTTTTTCTCGAGATTTCTGCACCTGTTGCTGGAAACCTGCAATAAATCTATCCTCCTCGAGTTCTAGTATCTGTTTCAGTCTCTCTGTTATTATGGATGGGTCATCCATCTCGGTGAAAGTAGATATTCTGAGGCTGGGAGCAATGTATTCCATAGGCATGACAGCTTCTTTCCCATAAACCAATCAGAAAGGTGTATGGCCTGTCAACTTTTTGCAAGTAGTTCTGTAAGCCCATAGCACTGCTGGAATGTGAAGGTCCCAATCATTTCTGTTAGCATTACAAATCTTTGTCAAAGCATGATCCAGGATCTTATTAAAAGCTTCGACAGTCCCATTGGCTTGTGGATGATAGGCTGTACTTTTCTAATGGTATACTTGAAATTCTTCAGTCAGCACTGCAATGGTTTTATTTAAGAAATGTGATCCTTGATCGCTCATAAGGACGCGAGGACACCCAAACCTGGACAAGATGTGATTGAAGATGAATTGTGCAGCTGTAGCAGCACTACAGTTCTTGACCGGTTGGGCTTCAGCCCAACGGGTAAGGTAGTCAGTTGCTGTAATAATATATCTCGCACCAGACTTCTTCGCAGGGGGGTTGATGGGGCCAACAAAGTCAATGGCCCATTTGTCAAAAGATTGTAAGGTTACCTACAGAACTAGGGGAGTTTCATCCCGCTGAGATGGTTTGCCTGTCCTCTGACAGACGTCGCAGCTATGGCAATATTCTCTTGCATCCTTGTGAACGGTTGGCCACCATAAGCTGGCTGTCAAAATCTTTTGTGTTGTAGCTTTCCCTGCATAATGACCTCCTGCCTTGCCAGAATGTGCCTTGGCCAGAATCAGGGGTCGTTCATGCTCCAAAACACACCTGCACAGTATTTCATCTGGTCCCATCTTGTATAGCTGGCCGGATATTAGGGTGAAGTCCGCTGCTCGCACTACCAGCTGCTTTTTTTGTTGTGTGGTCATTTCAGCAGGTGGAAACCCTGTAGACAAGTACTGAGCAATATCTTGGAAGTAGTCATCGACTATCTGGATGGCAAACAGCTGCGCGTCAGGGAGGCCCTCATCCAAACTGGTGGGTTCTTTTCCTGACTCGAGCCTTGACAAGTGGTGAGGTCCTAGGTTCAGTCTCCCAGGCTTAACTATGATTTCGAAGTCATATTCTTGGAACAAAATCAGCCATCTGCATATTCTTCCTCCTAGCACAGGCTTATTAACCAAATATTTCAAAGCAGAATGGTCAGTAAACATCTTAAAATGAGATCCTAATAGATAATGTCGAAACTTCTGTAGTGCATACACCATAGCAAGGCCTTCCCGCTCGGTTGTAGTATAATTTTTCTCTGCAGTGGATAATTTTCTACTGGCAAAATAAATAGGGTGGTCGATCTGACCTGCGCCTGGTTGAGCCAATACCACCCCTAGAGCAATGGAGGATGCGTCGACATGCACATGAAATTCTTTGTTCCAGTCAGGAAATACTAGAATAGGGGCAGCAACCATTTTTTTCTTCAAAATATCTAAGCTGGCCTGGCACTCCGGTGTCCATTCGAACTTATTATCTTTCTTCAACTGCCTTTCCATCGGAGCGGTAATTTGAGCATATCCTTGGATGAATTTTCTGTAGTAACCAATGTGACCGAGTGTCATGCGTAGTTGTTTGATGGACTTCGGGGGTGGCAGATTTACAATAATAGCTATCTTCGCAGGATCCATCATCAATCCATGCTTACAGACAACATGACCAAGGATAATTCCAAAAGGGGCACAAAAGATACACTTTTTTAGATTCAAAGCAATATGGTGCTGTCTACACTTGTTTAACATAAGTCTCAAACTAGTGAGGTGATCTTTTACTAGCCCAAAAATAGTCCAATCATCAAAATAAACTTCTAAGAATTTATGTATATATTCCTTGAACACAGAGAGGACGACCCTAGAAAATATAGCAGGTGCATTCTTCAGCCCAAAGGGCATGATAGTATACTGAAAGGATCCCATTTCGGTAGCAAATGTTGTCTTATGCTGGTCTTCTGGAGCAATTCGGATCTGATGGTAGCCAGAAAACCCATTAGTGAAAGAGTATATTTCTTGGCCTCCAACATTGTCGAGCACTTCGTCTGTAAAGGGGGTAGGAAAGGGATCATGCAAATAGGCATAATTTAATTTCCTGAGGTCGACACAGATGCGGATTTCACCCTTAGTCTTCTTCTCCTTGACCACCATAGGACTGACCCACTCAGATTCTTCAACAGGATCAATTATTCCTGCGGCGAGCATCTTATCCAGCTCCACCTTAACCTTTTCTTTATACTTCGGATTCAATCTATAAGGCCGCTGTTTCACAGGTTTTGTATCAGGTTTCAAAGGGATATTCATTACGCCAATATCACCCAAGATACCCTTCATTTCGGAAAACTTTGTTGGAAAGAGATCTTGGTACTCGTGGAGAAGTTGGGTTACCTTGCTGACCATTTCATCATCCCAATAGTCACCAATTGTGGCGAGCTTAGGCTATTCTTCAGATCCAATGTTAACTGTGCGTGTCTTCAGGGGCTGATTTACTTCCGGGGCTTCGATGGCTGGTTCTTGCACATCACAGCATCCTTCTGAATTAGGGATAGCGATATTGCGCGGGTCCTCATCCTCCTCAATGGCGAAGTTATAACATTCTAGGGCATGGGCTTCCTGCACTGTCCAATATAGTCGCTGTTCTACTAGTTCTCGGTCATCAAAGACCTTGGTATGGATGATCCTGATAGCTGCGTCTAGAGATGGGAAGACATCATTAGTAGAAAAAGTATGTATAAAACTATGGACAAGACAGTCCCAACTTACAGTATCTAGGTGGAGCTCAGCTTCCTCGTACCAGGTTTGAGCTATCGGTGCCAGTGTATGGACGAATCGATGTACCCATTCGTTCTGAGGTACATACCTCCATGCTTCATAGAAGTTTGCCAAATGTGCTTGTGGACTAGATTTTCCATCAAACTTGCTTCGCACCTCCTCAGGTTGGTCCTTAAATCTCAGTCGAAGGAGCCTCTGACAAGCTTCCCAGTTAGGAATCTGCGGCTTATGGCTCTTCCACCATCTGGCAGCTGAGACTCTGAGTGCTGACTCCAGAGAAGTCATTTTCTATGACTCCGGTATCTGACCTGAGAATTGTACGATAAATGGGTCAGGGTCTGTTGAACCATCAAAAGTAGGGAGAGCGCTTGGTTGTGAGCTAAGCCATCTGAGAGATTTAGTAGGTCTGGTACTACTATGGCCATGGAGCTCATATAATCGGTTCTGCCAACTCTCTAAGTCATCCTCCGAGTTGGTCATACAGGAGCTACCAGACTCCCAACCTGCGGTAGGAGGATCCTCAGAACCTCTGTCCTGCGCGGTGATAGTGTAGATGTGCTCCACATCATCCTGATCCTTTTGTCGGAGTGGTTTTGTGTACCGTTCCCCTTGTGAGGGATCCAGGGGTAGGATGAATCTCAAGTCTTTCCCTTCAAATATCATCTGTCTCTTCTTTAGGTTAATAACTGCAGCATTTTCCATTTCCCATTCAATTCCTAACAAGGCTGGGTAGGGGTCGCTGTCATCAATGATCTCAATTACTTCGAAGTCCACGATAGTACTGACCCCGGCAATATCTGTTTGGACACTCAGGCAAATTCCTAGAGGCACAATCCTTTGCTGGTTGGCTAGCCGCAACTGGATAGGGGACCAGGCGAGGGGGGGTTTTCCCATGTGTTCCCAGGTTTGTTTAGTTAACACATTTACGTCAGACCCTAAGTCCAAGATAACATCAGTCAGATGATATGCCCCTATCTGAGCATTCAATCTCATTTCCCTGCTAGTTCTGTTCACTCTATGAACAGTTTTGTCTTGAGCAGAACTGTGGTGAGGTCCATAGGAAGCAATGACTTCTTGTAGCTTATTCAGAGCATCCTGATCTCGTAACAGTTTGAGGCAACTCTGTAAAAAGGAGGATAGGGTACTTACGTTATCCCATGGGGCTTCCTGGGGCTACGAAGATAGTTGCTGAGATTGTGTAGGTGTAACGGATGTGCTAGGGCCAGCAAAATCTTTCTTAGCTTCCATAAATGTCTCTCTTTCTCTTGTGATATCAAATGCTGGGATTTTCACAGGGGCCTTACGAACCCGAGCGTCGGCAGGCTGTATTTATGTATCCGGTGGGTGTGTCGTAGCTCCACTCCGTGTGACAACATTGATAGTTGTGGCAGGTCTGGGCTCAACTGAAATCATCTGGATATTCTGCGTGGGGGCACTCTGTCGTCCCTGAATCTTAGCTATGAGCTGCGGACACTGCTCAATCACATGATCTACCGCGCGGCAGTATCAACATGTCATAGTAGGGTTCCGATAGTCACGAGCCAAATGCCCAGCTTGGTTACAATTGTAACATACCAACTGGCCTCGGCCTCTGCCGGCCATACCACCACAGCCTCCAGACGAACCTCTACCAGAGGCACCCCCCTGGTAACCATAGCTATCACTACTGGGGCCTTCATTGCACACCCGGTAGGAATCATAGGTGCGGCACTCATCCTCATTATGACCTATGGACTTGCATAAATTACAGTAGGGGTTCTTAGGTCCCTGTCCATACCATTGTAGTAGGTGACAGTTCTTGGGTCGGTGCTGACCTGTTGTTCTGCAGAACTCACAATATAGAACTTGTGGTGGAAATGGGTCCGGTGCACCTGTACGCAGGTACTTGCTTACCAGAGGGCATCGTTCCTTGTCATGACCTTCGGTCCGACATTGCGTACACCAAACCTCTTCGCAATCAGGTTTTCCCTTTTTCATCTCACGAAGTTCCAGGGCCATTGCGGCTAGCTGCGCTTGGATTTGAGCAATACCATAATCATCTTCGACAGGGGCAGTCTCCAGCTTCATTGCGATTTCCAGAGCCTCTTGCTGGTCAGCAACCTTCTGTTGCATGAGCGGAGTTCTGATATGTGGTAATAATGCCGCGATAAACCATTCCTTGTGCTGCGTAGGACTAATGGTAAAGATGAATTGGTCGAGGAGGACTTTGAATCTCTAGTCAAAGTCCCACACAGATTCGCCGCGCCGCTGTTGAATCTCTTTGAGTTTGGTGATGCTCTGCGATTCTGATTTAGGATTTTTAAATTATTTGGTTATGGCTGCCTTAATCTCATCTAGCGTAGGACTCTGAGTACTGGAGAACTTCATGAACCAGGTCAAATCCCTATCCCGGAAATAAGTAATGAGCTGCGCGGCTTTCACATCTGGGTCTGTAATTTTCTTCGCATTCCATACTGCTTCACATAAAAACCAGAACTGTTCGAGGTCCTCTGATCCCGTGCCTTTGAAGATGGGGAGCTTAATGTCATCAACTAGGTGGGCCATGGCGGTTCTGGGAGGGGGACAGGACGTTGATGGGGAGGGAGTTATAGGGAAAGACTGGCCTATGGCCGGAATACTTGGACTTGGTTGACTATCAGACTGCGATAGAATTTCAAGGGTAACAGGGCTTCGCTGCGGGGTGACAGGGGGGTTTCCAAGTGAAGGGATTTCCTCAGAGCCTGACTCATCAAAATTTACAGGGGAAGACATGGTAGCCTGACCTAAGGAATAGGAGTCAAAATCTCTTTTGTACCTTTTTCCACTTCGTAGCAAACCACTTTGATCGTCGAAGGTATTATCACTTGCAAACATATGTTAGTACTACGAAGCTAGCAGTCTGATTCAAACCACAATATACCCTTTTCATCCAATAGTATTTTAATCCGCAAGCTTAATGAATTCAAAAACTTACCACGGGAACCTTTGAAGAACTGCCGTTTAGCTTCGCTGAAGGAGGTACTTGTGTTAATGGAAAACTCTGTTACGAAAGCTTCCAATGTGCGCGTCGTCCAGAAATCAACAGCACGGGATACCTCGTTGTTCACGTGTTGCACAAGATTGACCCTTGTGGGGGTCCACGTGGGAACCCGTCGAGCTTGGCAGTTCGTCCTTCTTTCTGTTAACCTAGACAGCCACTGGTGCAACTCTATGTGGATACTACTAAAAAAAATTTCATAAGCATCACAAAAAACATACCTTTGTAAAAAGTCATGTGCACTACAACGCGAATTTGTGTTCTCTTGTTGCGCGAATTATAGATAAGTCTCAGCAAACCAATCACTGATTTTCGTCATAGAGGGCCTCCAGAACATAGCCCTCGAGGTACGACGTAAACCCCTCTTGAGTAGATACTGAGTTCGACTGGCAGCATAACCAATTTTTTGGGCAATAGGGCAAACCCAGGTTTAATCCTTTTATGTCGCACCAACAAAAGACCCACTGTGTTGGCTCTTTCGGCAACAACCTGCGCACAGGTTGCAGTCTCACCCGAAACAACAATGGGGTGCCGCAGAATATGGTTTCTGCAAGCAAAGAGGGATATTACTGTACCTTAGCCTTTACTAACTTATTAATCAATAATTACATAGCTCTGTCATTCACTTTTATACAACTTCGCAGATAGATAAACAATCGTGACTTGCTTAACCCACTACAGGGAATTCACAGCGAAGCTTGTTATTAGCAGTGATCTAAGTTATCAAATGTATACAGTTATTAATGCATAAAAGACAACAGAAATAGAAACAACACAAGAAACCACAACACCAAATATAACGTGGTTCACCCCCAGTGTAGGGGCTACGTCCAAAAACTATGTTTTATTCAACTTGCTACAAAACCACAGTTCGATCTACGCACTCAGCTGCAGATCCCTTCAGTCCTTAACAGCTGTGCACACAGCAACAGGCCTCTGTGCACACAGCTGCAGATCTTTTCTCAATCTTCTTACAAAAACCCTCTGTGCACACAGCTGCAGAGGTCATCCACGCACACAGCTGGGACTTAACCTTTCCTTACAAAATAAGCCTTAACTTCACCTTAATCTTTCTTACATCATAAAACCTAACCTTTCTTATTTACACAAGTGCCTATTTATAGTGCACTGTTTACAAAAACATGGATTCAATACCATGGGCACCCAAAACCCTAAACCCTGGTCTTAAGCCGTGGGTTTATTACAATAGAAGACTTTGATTCAACCCCCGACACCCCTAAGACTATTTTCAGTCAAACCCGCGGAGTTACCCATCTTAAGGACCGTTGAGGTGCGCGCCCTAACATAAATATCTATGACTAATTCCTTTAGGGTGTTGTCATCCCCAAATTTTTGAGTGAAGAGTTCAGAAAACACATCCCATGACAGAATGGAACTAGATTTTAAGGAAAAATACCAGGTAGAAGCCTTTCCCTCAAATGTGTAAGGGAACAGTCTGCAAACCACGTCTTCATGTATGATCTTCCTAATTCTGATGGCCTGCATAAAATATTTGATGTGCTCTTCCACATGGATTTTGTCATTTGGATTAAATTTTGGAAGCCACTTGTCAAGGTTTTTAGGAAACCTATGTCGATTGCCTGAAATAGACACGCATCCCCATCTAACCAAGGCCTATTATGTTGTTCGTAAGCCATAGGGATAGATTCTCTTGATGAGTCCGAAGATTCAGAATCCAACGATTCGTCTAAGGAAGATGAAGAAGAGGGAGGAGATGGGGGTGGTCCTCTTGCTCGGATGCTATATCGAGGAGTAGATGACTCTCGAAAAAGAGAATCTATATCTAACCGAGGGGTAGATGGTTCACTGAAAATGTCACAACGTATTTTAGTGTTTTGGTCACCTGAGGTTAGATTATCTTGATTATTGTCTTGGGGAAGTTTCTTCGGTTGATGTTCTTTAGTGAACCATCTTTGAATATCATCAACTTTATGCGAATTACCCTTAAACAACTATTCAACTGTGATGGTTCCTAGGATGGGTGATACGAGAACGTATCTGTTTGATGGGGTAGTCTACTCTTATCCAGGGATAGCTAGGACTGCATCTGAACCTTGTGCTATTTGTTCCCTTGATATAAATGTGTGGGTGTGACTACGAGTAATAACCATATCTCTTGCTAGAGGAGGTGTTTGAGTATTTCATTTAGGCATGATGTGTTGGCCCTCCTTCTAGTGCCATTTTTTTAAGCCTCAATTGTGTATGTGGCTGAAAAGGGTTTCTAAGGCTTACAACACATGGAGAAAACTGATCCAAAGGATTCAAACAATCCCATGCAGGTATTTTTTTATCCTCGAGCTGTTTAAACTAGTGATCTCCCACGGACATTTCAATAGCCTCCATTGGCTTTTGAAAGTTTGATTCACACAGGATCTATTTCCCAGACTGGGAAACAAGATGGATGATTTAAATAAAAGGAAAACTTATACCTAACTAGAAAAAGAAACCTAATCTAGAACTAAACTACTTTGAAATGGATGTTGAATTGGTTACAGGTTGTGTTCAGGTATTTTAAGAACAAGTAATTTACCACATTAATAGAAATGTAAATAAGGTGACATACTTCTCACTCAAATCACAATCTTTTTAATAAAATTTAAATAAAAGCAAACCAATATTAAATCATTCAAGATAACCTTCAAATACACATGTTAGCTAAAAAACCAACATATAAGCTATAAAAAATTGACTATTCAATCACTTGCAGAAATAGATAAAGTTAGTTAAAGAATAAATTCCTTAAATCTTTTTCAATGCATTAACTAATAACAAAGATAGGTCTAGGTTATGAGAAAACACATTTATCAATTACAATTAAATGAGAGCACCCTTTGATGATTTGAAACAAGAAAATTGAGATCTGTCAAATAAATTCAATTAGATCAAAGACAAGAGATATGAAACAATAATACTATATTTATTCAAAGTTTTGCAATAAATTACATAAACCTTAGGAAAAACAAAGGTGTTTTTTTGTCTCCTGTACCAATCTTTCTTCCTTTGAAAGTCAAAAGTCCCTGACTACCTTTTGGTATAATAGGATGTGACTTTGTTCTTCTTTACTTTTAACCCTTTCCAACACTTCAGAGAGAGTATAAACCCCCTGATAGATGAAGTCATCTGGGGGTTCTTCATGAGTGTGCCCTGCTTTGAAGTGATTCTGCTTGAGGTGGAAACCAACAACCCCCTTGGGATCATGCTCCCTTTTACAAGAAAAACCCAGTTTGAGTGACACTATGTGGTCACTGAGTTCTGATACCCAGGTAGAGGTCAATATGCTCAAGGATCCAAGGCTTAGAGGAAATTTGGGCCAGACTTTCCTCTTGGGTGCTGCACATTTCTTATATATCCCTTCAGTCACCATTTGAAATGATATTTCTTCAAGAACCAACCTGTCAGGCACGAATTTTGGTACCATATGAGCAGCATTTCTACCAAAGACTCTGATATATGTGAATGAATCACCGACATACCAATATCCCATTGTGGCTATAAGGGTTTTGGCTTCACGGGAGAATGCAGGAGTTTCCTTGTTGAAATTTAGGAAATAAACCCAACCGAGGAAACTCTCATAGATGTCATAAAATATGGTTACATAACTAGTGTCCCATAGGTACAAAATGTAAATGTGTACACGCGGGGCTGGTAGTGTTAACCCAAAAAACCCCCACACAGCTCTCGATGGCCTACACCACCCAAGGACAGCATCTCACAACACTCATTTCACTCCATAAGACCTTCCAAGACCTTCCATTTGACCCCCACACCTCCAAAAGAGCCCAAGTATGACGAAAAGGGGTAAAAATGCCCAAAAAGAGCCCAAAATAGACCTCGAGGAGCTAAAGCCCTCAAAATGGGGCTAAAACCCTAAAAGGGGCTAAAGTTAGAGCAGAAGGGGATAAAGGCCCCAAAAAGGGGCTAAATCCTTGACCAAGGGCTCAAAACCCTAAAACCTCTGGGAAAAACTATATAAGGAGGGTGAGGGGTCACTCTCAAAACACTCCTCATTTGCATATTGTTATGCTGCCCATGGATGCTTTGAGACCTCTTGCTCTCAAACCACCCACTCTCCCTCTCCTCCATCTCCATTTCTCCAAGCCATTGCTCCCCAACCAAGAGAGAGGTGCTCCCATGAGCTAGGGCATGGTGGCCCATTTCTACCTAAGTGAGGTATAATCTCATTTATGTTTATGTTCATTTGCTTATTTTGTTTCTAACTCATATTGTAATTTGCAAGTTTTCTCCATTAACAATTGTTTGCAGGTTGCTTTCTTAGTAGTATAGGTTTCTTTTGCAGGTTTTGAAGGCAGAACCCTAACCTATTGTGTGCATAAGGGTTCAACAATACTCCATCCCTTCTTTCTTTCTACAATTAGCTTAGATATAGTTTATTACAGCTGCCATTTCCTTGTTCCAGTGTAGCTTAGTTTAGTTTCAATTCACAACTTTAGTTCAGTCATTTTTACTTCCGTTTTTTACTATTTTCTAAAGGTAGAAAGCTACCCTTGTGCCCTATAGGCACAAGGGAGCCATTTTTACCCCTGTAGTGAGGAGAAATTCTCACTATAGCTTTGGTGACTCCACTGGGTCGATCCCACAGGATCTTTGGGAAAAAATTTCAAGTGTTTCAAGTTTTTCAGTTTTACCCTAGTTTCAAAAATGTTTTGTTAGATCTGCTTAGATTTGATTTTTTCCTTGTTTTTTGTTAGTGCTGAAGCCTTTCCTATGCCGATCCGAGTCAAACTGACCCAGTACCAGTAACTGATGGCCAGATCTGACCTATGGCACCAAAAACACCCCTTTCTGGAGCAGGTCGCTCTTATTGAGGGAAAAGGTGCATGAAGGCACACTTAATTGGTAGATAGGCATGCCCAGGGTGCACTTAATCCTCAGATAGGAACGAATTCAGCCTAGGAGCTCAAATTGCACCTGTTTCGGCATTTTGTGCGACCCACTCACTCATTTCTGGAAAAATCTCGTGGCCCCCTCGCGGGATTTAGTCAGAAAGGTGTGGCCTTTCACACAGAAGTTGTTTTTCAGTTTAATTAGCCATAATTTCTAGTTTTATAGGACTGTTAGTGTGGCCCAACTGCCTCTATCCACCATTATAGATCTTTGTTTATTTCAGTTTTCAATTTTTGTAAATAAACCAATGAACAATGTGTATATGTTAATCCAATCACTAAGGCTCAGTAAAATGAATTAGCCTAACTAAAAGTCACATAAAATTAACCATGTTGCTTCCCCCTTCCTCCTCTACCCAGTCATCACCCTCCGGGGTATTCTGGGATACGATGAAGGGACAACTCGTATAGATCTAGGCACTCCAAGGCATTTTTCCTAAACCATTATAACCAGGTGACTTGGAAGGTACGGGGGGTAGAGAAGGAGGTCTTCTCACGGCACTAAGCGTCCTCCCTGCTTGACCAACCTAGCATTTGGAAGGTGACCAGAGGATCTATGGATGGGATTATTCCCATTGTGTTGAGAGCCCAACACCTTCTCTTGGTTGAAGAAGAGTACCACTGAGAGGTAGACACTTAGTTAGGCCAACAATTTAGGGTTAATCACAATATTTGCTTACAAGTTTCTATTTACATTTGCATTCAAAACCATGATGTGAAATCTACCATAAATTTATAAACCATATTGCAAACTAAATACAAGAACAAGCAAGCAAACCAAAACACCATACCACATAATTAACCCAACTCAGTTCATGACACTGAGTGAGCCTTAAAAAATTACCAAATTTACACTAAGTTCAATCAACTCTGCAGTCTTTGAGGACATAAGTCCCTGACTGCTACAACTATGGGAAGTACTTGGGCTTTTCCCAGAAACGCATTATGAGGAGTACCACAGGAACCCCAAAGTAGTTGACCGATGAGAGGAATTGCCAAGCGAAATAGGCAACGACCCCTTCCGATTGAGTAGAATTACCCGTGAGGAACAAGCCAAGCGCTGTCTTCTGGCAGTCTTGGTGGTCGAGAGACAACCTTCAACCAGTACGAATCCATTGAAATCAGGGACCAAATTTCATACCCACCAATTTCATTCGCACAGGAAAACACAATTGATCCTCCACGATCTTCCTCACACCTAAGAGGCGAACCACCACCATTTGGAACACTCAGTTGGCACCATTGCAGCCATTCTCAGTGATCTCCCACACCATCAGAGGGCCATACAACCTTTGGTTCTGATTCCGACCCATATCAATCTGAACCAGACCTCCACACCGCACCATATAGCCCCATGGCTACTACAAACCCGGATCCATTTTTCAGTCTAACCTTAGCAAGTGGACCAATGTCCACATCACCCACAATGTGGCAAGCAGTCCAAGAACAGTCATGTAGACTATCATTAGCCAATTGCCACCACCCATAGCGACTAGCTAAGCTGGTTCAGTGCCCATGCATGGGGGTAGTGGCCCCTCCACACACATTGTCCCACTAGCCACACAGGGGGGAAGTTCACCAACCACCCACATTTCCCCTACCACCATGTAGGGGGGAAATTCCCCCGCCACCCATACCATCCCACCCACAACACTTGAGGGCATTGGCCCATCTGCCATGGTACCACCACAAGCACTCCCAGCCATGCAGATGCATTATGCACCTGCAAACCCCACTCCCATTGCAGCCCCATCCCACATCAACTTGGGGTCAAATCTACCATTTATGGCTCATTTGAACTTTCCTGACTTGGATAGATTGACAAATGACCCCATCCGTCACCAAGATTTTTGGCCACCCATGCCAACTAAGCTGCCTTCAGACATCCCAAAGTTTGAATGCAAAGCTGGGGAATGTCCCTAAAATCATATAACGACATTCCATCTTATTGTGCTCATCCAATAACATCGTAGAAGACTCCATCAGGTTGAGGTTGTTCCAACGCACCCTTACAAGTGCCGCGGATAAATGCTACATTGAGCTACCACAAGCTAAGTACCTCGACTTCAACTCCCTAACCTTCATGTTCCTACAGTATTTCCAACTCCCTGTCAAATATGACGAAGGGGTGGAGATCCCGTTATCTTGTTGCCAAAACACTGCCACCCACATCACTGACCGTATCCATGAGTGGCGGCGGCGATGTAGCTTGTGAAAAATCCAACTTGATGACAAGATATTCTTAAATTGGTTCCACAACACGTTGTTCCCACCCATCGCAAAGGACGTCACATATGAACATCCCTGATCTGAAGAAGAGGCCATACTGAAGGCCCAACAATTTGACCTCATCTACGCCCAGTCAGGATACTTGTATACCGTCATCCCAGATGCTCCCCATCCAAGTACCTCTTACCGTGATGCACCGGGGGCATCCCATGTAGCAGATGGCATCATAGGGATAGTCTCCCAACAACCACAGCCTTGACCAACACCACTTGCTGCGGCACCGCAACCAAGCAACACCGCTAATATTGCTTACCAAAACCAAGCTCTGGACTATGCTAGAATGATGTCTCAGTTCGGAGCGACAACCTCCTATGCATAACCTGTGCCACCGAAGTAGGCTCAAGCTATGGCTTGGCCAGAACAGTAGTATGTGGGGCAAATTCCCACATTCGTGGCACTGCCACCCCAACAAATCTACTATGCACCACCAATGCAACAAGTCCAAGCCCCCGCCCCCACTCCACCTACTTCGCTGGGACAAGTGTCTGCATAGAAAAACTGTCCCAACCAGCCTACCCCCAATAATCAACAAGGGAAAGATAGAAATAACTAGCCCCACAACTAGGGAAACAACCAACCGCAGGGAGGTGGTCAACAACCGAATCCTCCCAACAATGCCGCAGTGAACCAGCCAACCCAGAACCCCCCACGACCAAATGCACCAAGATGCAATGTCACATTGCACACAAACCAACCATGTACACTCTGTGATGTCTATGGACATTACACGTTTGAGTGTCCCCTAATGGCTCGCGCTAAGCAGGCCATTCACAACGAGTCCCAACAGGCTGCCAACACCACAAACCAAGCACAACCAAACCCGACACCACAAGGACCTCCTCCCATGGTGCTTCAAAACCCACTGCCATTCCAAGGATTGGTGGAAACTACTACCCCTCCCCAGGCCACTCCCAATGCTCCAGGGGAACCACCCACGGCTGAAACAGGTGTCCACCACCTGATGACCATGACCACTGAAGAGGTCAACTTACAAACTAGATGAAAATAGTATAGTACCACTATCGAACCTGTTGACTTGTCAGCAACATCTGCATCTAAGACAATCAACTTACCTCTCCAATTACCCCTATTCCCGCACCCCCCCATACACAGAATCGCCAATAATGCCACAGCTAGAGATACAGTCAGCTATAGCGTCGTGGATGATTTAGCTCAAATGCCAACTGCCATGTCCACTCTTGAGGTACTTAAAACATGCCCAATGTAGCAGAAATACTTACTAGCCACTCTAGGGGCAGTAGACACCTCTAATTCCAAGCTGATCACCTTTGACACATAAAAAAGAGAGCCACGCATGCCCTCCACTATCGCCTTCCAATTCCGGGTGTCCATCCGAAACTTGGTTGTGCACTGATGCATAGTGGATGAGGGGGCATCCACGTGCGTCATGTCTACCTTGGCTTGGTAAAAGCTTGGATCACCTATTCTACAACCATCTTCCACGACTCTGTGGGCTTATGATGGACACCCCATTAAATCCCAAGGAATCCTCCCTCATGTCCCCATCACATTATCCAAGAAGATAGTCATGATTGACATTGAGGTCATCAACGCTCAATTGGATTACAACCTCCTCCTTGGGAGGAGTTACATGTACTCCATGCAAGCAGTCATGTCAAATTTCTTCCACCTCATGATGTTCCCCCACGAAGGGAAGATTGTGACGGTTGACCAGCTCACCTACCATGATCCGCAATGGTTAACAGTTCCTGCCAACATTATCCCTACCATCACCACCACCGAGCTGCAAGGGGCGACCGCACATGCTAACGTCATCCCTGCAACCAACACTGTGGTTGAAAACACACTAGCCTCCCCACTAGTGAATGTGGACCCTGGGTTGTTTACCGATCCCACCATCATGGCTCCTTTCCCCTTGGTGTAACCACCACTAACACAAAAGTAAAATGCGGACTTGTGCATGGTCTCATCAAGCATTGTTCCACCCAAACAGTAACCACAGCCGCAGCCCCAACCACAACCACAACATCATCCGCAGCCGCAACACTAGCAGTAGCTGTAACATCACCCACATCAGCAGCATTTCGTGTAGCCGCAACCACAATCTCACCCCCACATTCAACTAGCTAGGATTTATGTGGGCTCATCTCTAGTCCATACAATTCCCTTCCTCTTTCCCCCACCTAGTGTCATGAGAAATCTGGTCATGGCCAATTTAATCCTACCCAACTTTACATTGGGGATCCCAGTGTGGTATCTAGACCCACCAGCTCAACTATCAGTACCCCAAGTTGTGTTAAATCTGTTGCAACCCATTGCGGTTGAGTCTCATCCCCCACCCGCTCTGCATAGGCCAACCGCTGCACCTGCATCTGCACCACCCCAACCCAAAAGGGCGAGGGGGAAAAGCACCAAAGCCACTGCAGAACCATGACTAGTACCACCTTGTGCCATCTGCAAAAAACAGGGCCACCCAAATTAGGATTGCCCTGAAATCCCAGTGATCCGTGCGCATTTGGATGCCATGGATACGAATGAAAACATCCCCATGGTTGAACTCCCAACCGCGTCGGTAGTAAAAAACCAAGCATTAAGGACGAACCATGCTTGTGCCCTTTGCGGCTTGTATGGACATTACTCCCACCATTGCCAAGACTTACCTGAATTTTGAATGGCTCTTGCTGACCTCTGTCACCATTCCCTTGAGTCTGAGATCACCTTAATCGAAGAAGCTCACCCACCACCACCTCCTTCGTCCGACACCATGTCCATTTACATGATGTCTAGTTCCCCCGACCAGCTCACTCCCATCTCCAATGATGGTCCATCAGACCTGTCTCTCCATTGCTTCAACAATGATGAGGAGATCCTTGAAGCTATGACCACCTCGAAATACCCATGGGATGACATGCACCTTTGCTCGTTCTTCTTCCCGAAAGAAATTGTGTCACAGTCCGACCAGTTTTCTGTGGAGACCAAAGATTTCATCCATGGGAAGGTTGACTAGTTCAAGAACCCAATCCCAGCACCTGATGCCTTCAAAGAATGGAACATGGAAAACATTTTGCCAACCATTAAAATCGACATCTCAACCAACTCTGAGATCGTTGAAGAAATCATGCTGGGGGCATCTTGCTCCCCCGAAGAGGTCGATGCCTACACCGCTCTCTTCCAAGCATTCCGTGACATCTTCGCCTGGTCATACACTGAAATGCCTAGCTTAGATCCATCCATCGTGGAACACCACATCGACACATGGCCTGATGTGGCACCCGTCCGCTAGAAGCAACGGCCCATCCATCCATCCAAAGTGGCCGTGGCGAAAGCCGAGATAGAGAAGCTGCGCACACTCGGCTTCATTTATCCCATTGCATACACAACTTGGGTTTCTAATCCAGTTCCCATGAATAAAAAATAGGGTACCATTCACGTTTTCATAGACTTTCATGATCTCAATGGGGCATGTCCCAAAGACAACTTCCCCACACCATTCATCGACCAGATCATCGATGCATGTGCCGGACATGAGTCCTTCTCCTTCATGGATAGTTTTTTTGGATACAACCAAATCCAAATCTAGAAAGAATACCATTACAAAATGGCTTTCACAACCCCATGGGGCACATTCACCTACCGAGTCATGCCTTTTGGTCTCAAAAATGCTGGAGCCACCTTCCAGCATGCCATGACACACTGCTTCCGCGACCTTACTCACATTATGTTTGTATGTTTCGACAACCTCATTGTGCGGTCACAAAGCCACACACAACACATAGATGACTTGTGACAAGTCTTAATTCGATGTCGCCAGTACAGGATCTGCTTGAACCCATTCATGTGTGTGTTCTGTGTCCCCACGGGCCATCTCCAAGGATTCATCGTGTCACACAAACGAATGACTGCTGATCCTGGGAAAGTCCAAACGACCTTGCCCCTAACGTCACCCCTTTGAGTGACAATGTCTTTAATTGTAATATAGTCTTTTCATTTTTTGTTTTACACATTTTTCCCCTATTGAGTCTTATGTATCATTTCCTCCCATTGCTTCAGATGGAACACTCCTTATATCACTATAGGGGATTCATAGATGGAGCAAGTAGATGGTACCCAAATCTCACCTCGGCTACATGGGTAATCTACTCCCCATCGCATGAGTTGATCCACAATGATGGAATATGCATGGGCACCATGACCAAAAACTAGGTAGAATATGATGGTGTCAATGGCCTTTTGGCCGCCGATCTACAATTAGGAATTCACCATCTCGATGACTTCTTAGACTCTCAGCTGCTTGTTTCTCAACTGAACAACCATTACCGAGTTCACGATCCCTGCCTGTTTAGAAAGTACCTACGCACTAAACGCATGGTTAGAACATTTGAATCCATCACATTCACACATGTTCCGAGGAACCTCAATAGTGTCACAGATCAAATGGCTAATGACATTCTAAATTGGCACATCCACAACAGCATATAGGAAACATACAACCATAACATAATGCATAATCATGTCTAAAGAATACACACACAGTGTAACAATACATCAGATAGGCATTTTCATTCCACAACATAATAAAAGACTCACATAATAAAACCATCGAAGCACATCCACGTGCATCAAAAATATATATAAACATAAATCCATAAGTCGCATTTCCACAAAACGATTTATTTTCTTGCATGTATTTGGCATATAAATTCCTCTGAACTTGTACTTACATCACACACAGTCAAGTTGGCCCACATTAACACACACACATGCTCTCCTGACCTCTATCCAAGAGCCACCTCGGTTTGTGTGCCTCTGCCACACCGTCTCGCAAGCCTCTGCCGCGATCTATCCCATGCATGTAGTGGTATGTTTGAGAGCCTTCTGCTCCGTCCATACTGTGTGGATGACCTTTGGACCTCTGTCAACCGTCCCGACATGGGGCACTTCATGTGCCACCACCAGTTGACCACTTTGGAGTTTTGTCTAAGCTCTTTTCTGACTCCTTAAAACAATGAAAATATCTCCAAGCATAGCTGCTTCCTTTCCCTCTCGCTAAAGTATAGGAAAGGGTGTCTACATCGTATCATTTATCTCCTTTTGCGGACCATGTAGACCATCTCATGAAAAGGACCTCCTTGGCACACTCAAGCCAAGACCATTCCCCTCTGCATACTTCTGTGCTTTCTCGAGTAGAGGGGCCGCACTTTATGAAAAAGCTCACCACTGGTTGTCATTAAGCTCTTTTCCAGCTGTTTCAACAAGAAAAGATCGTTAGGAAAACTTGGTTTCGTTCATGCTCCTAAAAGTATTTGAATGACCGTCCAATCAGCATAGGTTTAACCTTCTTCGTCCTGATTGGACTACCAATGGTAAAGAAGTCTCTCATCCCCTCCAGGATGGGCGGGCTCTCCTAAGTATACTTTTATCCTTTTTCAGGCATAGGAGACTACCAACGAAAAAGATCCCCCACTGGAGTCTTCTTCGTTCTTTTTGACTCTCTAAAATTGAAAGCACCAGTGAGCACTTACCTTCTTGGGCTCACCAAAAATCCACAAGATCGTACCAAAATGGTGTCCCTAGACACCACCCCACAGAAAATAGTTTGGCAGCATCCCCACATTGGGTCTCCTTTGTTCAGAGTACTCTACAATGTGTCTTCCTTGAATCCCATCAGTATCAAAAGTGTGCACCTCCTCCAAGTATTTCCCATCTGTAGAGACATTCTTGGTATTACAACTATGATCCCACTTCCTTGACTTAGTTTCATTTGCTTCCTGGTTAAGCCCTGTCATCATACTCTGAACAAAGGAAGTTTGAGTCTCCTTCCCCCCCTGCCCCTATTCAGTTTTACTTCCCCCCCTCGTCCCCCATAATTCAGTGAGTTATTCCACAGATTGATTCACACCTTTCAGTTATCCCTCGCACTCCTGGTCAAGGAAACATCATTACCTTGGCTAGGGGCAAGTCTCCCTCTGTCGATCCAAACATATTCAAGAGGATAGACCTAGAGGTACCTGTACCTTGGTTTCATTAACATTATCGATGAGTTCCTTGGACCACTTGAGAGGAGTCCTTAGAACCTCTTGGGATGGTTGTTTCTCATGTGCTCGAATTCAACTCTATCATCACACCGTTGAGATTCTTACAGGGTTTGTTCCACACAGTACTCAGTTAAAGACCCCATATGTCACCCGACTCTAGCACATTGGTGATTCCACTTCAGGGACCTAAATAGGTTGTGTCCCTTGTGATTTTCAGGTTGTGTTGGAGACAGTGTTCGGAAGCCCCAGCAGTGCTTCGATATACCTTTATGATTGAACCAGCATACTTGTACCATAGAGACTCTGACTCTCAATTAGTGAGTCTACACAGCTATGTACCAGATCTAGCAGACCGTCAGTCATGAAGATATAAGCATTCCATGAGAATGGCATGGGTCCAATGTACCAAATCAGTATTGTATTCAGCCTCACATAGAGGCAACCAGCATTGTAACATCAGTTGTATATGATCGTCTCTTGTATTTTAGAGCATAGATCAAATGATTCTTTTGACATTGTCATGAGCATGAATATGCTCGCCTCGTCCATATACATGTCACAAATTTATTGTATCTCACCCATTGATGGTAACAAAATTAATACAAAACCAAAATCCACCATGCCCCAGCCCTGGAAGCACCACCTCTCGACAGCAAATCCTATGATGTCTGTCACCTCCTACCCTCACACATCAGGGGGCAATCTGTTAACCCAAAAATCCCCCACACAGCTCTCAATGGCCTACACCACCCAAGAAAACCATCTCACAACACTCATTTCACTCCATAAGACCTTCTAAGACCTTCCATGACCTTCCATTTGACCCGCACACCTCCAAAAGATCCCAAGGATGAATAAAAGGGCTAAAAACCACAAAAAAGAGCCCAAAATAGACCCCCAGGAGCTAAATCCCTCAAAATGGGGCTAAAACCCTGAAAGGGGCTAAATTTAGGGTAGAAGGGGCTAAAGGCCCAAAAAAGGGGCTAAAGCCTTGACCAAGGGCTCAAAACCTTAAAACCCCTTGGAAAAACTATATAAGGAGGGTGAGGGGTCACTCTCAAAACACTCCTCATTTGCATATTGTTATGCTGCCCATGGATGCTTTGAGACCTCTTGCTCTCAAACCACCCACTCTCCCTCTCCTCCATCTCCATTTCTCCAAGCCATTTCTCCCCAACCAAGAGAGAGGTGCTCCCATGAGCTAGGGCATGGTGGCCCATTTCCACCTAAGTGGGGTATAATCTCATTTTTGTTTATGTTCATTTTCTTATTTTGTTTCTAACTCATATTGTAATCTGTAGGTTTTCTCCATTAACAATTGTTTGCAGGTTGCTTTCATAGTAGTATAGGTTTCTTTTGCAGGTTTTGAAGGCGGAACCCTAACCCACTGTGTGCAGATGGGTTCAACAATACTCCATCCCTTCTTTCTTTCTGCAATTACCTTAGATATAGTTTATTACAACTGCCATTTCCTTGTTCTAGTGTATCTTAGTTTAGTTTCAATTCGTAGCTTTAGTTCAATCATTTTTACTTCCATTTTTTACTGTTTTCTAAGGGTAGAAACCTACCCTTGTTCCCTATAGGCATAAGGGAGCCATTTTTACCCCTGAAGTGAGGAAAAATTCTCACTATAGCTAGTACCCAACTCCATATGGTAAATGTGTACAGTCGGGGCTGGTAGTACCCAACTCCATCCAATATTTGGATAATGAAACTCAACGCAAAAGATATCCACAATGAAGGCGGAGAAGAAGAAGTTGGGATTCTTTCTCGTAGTAGATTTCTGGAATTCCTGTATGGCAGTTTTAAGTTCTAAAGACAGGATTGAAGCCCAGGGGAGGGATTCACCTGTAATTATGACATGATGGGAAATCAGAGCCCATTCTTCCTTGAAGTAGGGACATTTGGGGAGATTAGAGAGCCTGTACAACATTGCTGCAAGTAGGGAATAGGGTTCCTTGAACCATTCAATGGGGTAAATTTAATCTTTTCTCTGGGAAAATTTACGTGGTTCGTCCATCCAGGACTTCAACATTTGGTCAAAATTGTACTGGACTTGGCATCTTTAACAAAATCAACATTAACGAGCTGCATAAAATGTTTGAGATCGTAAATTTTCACAAAAGGTCTCAGAATAGAAATTGGCCAGCAGCAATCCAGTACTAGTGTTAAAAGAATAGTCTTTTGGATTGGCGTGGTCAATCATCCATCTGAATTTGTCATTGTAAGGGAGAATGGTCCGTCTTGCAACAATCATGTGGATGCCAAAATCCCTAATTCTCTTGTAAATGAGTCTGTCATATTGAAAGTCTAAAAGGTCATTATTGTCAAAGATAGAGTATATTTGAGACCAATATAACTGGTAGGTTTCACTGATCTGGCCACTAGTATCAAAGAAGACACCTAAATTCAAGTCTTTGGTTAGCATATCTTTCTGAAGGTTTTTGCACCAAGTAATTCGAGGTATTTTTGAGGTTGCCATGCTGTGTGGAATGCATAAACTAGAAATTAAAACTAATTTATATAGGAACAACAGTAAGCAATTCAAATTTAGAAAGGTGACTCGATAACTAACCTGAAACAAGAGTGAATAATGGAGAAATTGCTTGGGAAAAATATGAAGGTAAATTCACATAGCACAGCAAGTTACCGTGGTAAAACAATGAAGAAACCATGAATAAGACCAACATATATATAATTCGTAGTAAATAATTCAGACTATAGGATGAGGATGAAAACAACGGTTAAGATTAGTTTTTGCGGGATGCGGGATTAAATTACAAAATCCAAATTTGATTAATCATTCTTTAACCCGCATTCAGCATTTTGTGGGATGCCCGGTGTGGTATCTCAAAACAACAAAAAATTTATTCAAACCTCTTTGCATCCCGCATTCTGCACTTTGCAAGATGCAGGCTGTGGAAACATGCAAACCGAAAGGACTAACAAATGGAAGCCCACTCCCTACAATCCACACTTATGCGGAATGCGGGTTGCAGGTTGACCAAAGCATATTTATCAAAAGTATTTTGCATCCCGCATTACACACTTGTGGGATGCGGGTTGCGGGATGAGGAGTTTTAAAACATTTGACTTGAAATATCATGCATTCCGCAACTTGCAGGTTGCGAGATGTGGATTGCGGAAACACAATACAATCCCAAACAAAACTAGCTTTCCACATCTTAAAATCACACAAATCAAGCATGGATTTTGGGAATTTCGTTAAGTTAGGAAATCCCAGAAGTCAAGAAAATGTAATAGAAGCAAAGAAATAGACAAAGGATTATATTAAGTTACCTTTGTATGTGTAATTGGGATCCCATGTAAGAATAACATGGGATCTGTTGTACCTACAACAAGTCCTTACAAAATAGGCGACCGAGATCTTTTCAATGACATCCTCCAACTGTAGAGTTAAATTCAAACCATTATGAAGCAAAACCATGAACATGAATTTTTTCTCCTCGGGTTCAGGATTGGGTTTCTTCTTAGGAAGAACTCCAAGGTAGCCCTCATTTCTAATTCTTTTCTTCCTAGTATAAGATTCTTCCATATTGGACACAAGAAACGGAAAACCGCAGAGCGAATATTGTGTTCTCCTATCGCAATGCTTTCCTACACTTAGAATTTGCAAGAATTGATGCATGTAATGGTATTTCGTTAGTTTATATAGAAAATGCTATGGCTGGGGCCGATGTGTCACTAATTTGTAAAAGCAATTATGCATGTACAATTCAAGACAAGCTCTGGCGTTCCACAATTGCTACAAAGCTCCGCTCAGTAGCCTCAAAACTACTATGAGCAAACAAAAACAGTTCGCTATAGAACATTCGGGATTCAAACTCCCAAAAGTTTCCATTATCAAAGAAAAGCTAACAACCGTACTATTAAAAATGTTCATAGTCTAGTTTTGAACTGTCGATTTATGGGAATTTTCACATGATGCCCAAAAGGAATGGATAGAACTAGAAACGAACCCACATTTTTTAGACATGCCAACTACATAAATACCCAAAAAATCATATGAATCAAATCCATATTTTATGGTGAGGATATGAAATTGCTTACCCTAATCATAAGCCATGATGTTTGCATAGATCCGAAGCACCATCGAGAATGTAAAACTCTTCTTCTTTCCCATTCAGAGCATACCCTGCAATCATGTAGATCCACATTCCCTTCCTCCTTTTCCTCGATAACTGTTGGTTTTATTTCTCACATTGAATTTCCCAAGTTCACCTGGAAATCTCTTGCTTCATGATTACAAGGAAATTTTAGCCATTTCATCTCCACCACATCCACAACAACGAAAAAAACCATGAATAAAATAAAAACACAATAGGTAATAAAGAAAAACATAGAAGGAAAAAAACCTGAAGGTCTAAACATTGCTGCCATTATGGAGGTGGGGAAGGTGGTTCTAGAAGCATGGGCTCACATGCAAAGGGAGTGGATGATGCACTAATAGGAAAATTCCTTCGCCCACCCTTCCTATAAAAAAAACATCATATCATGTTCTAGATCCTTCAGTGAAAGTTCGAAATCGAAAACCCTCAAGTGGGAGCTAGAGTAGATCCTACGTGGGTGTTTTTGAATGATAATGAGCTAGTGCGTGGGTGTTTTTGAATTCTGTGTTTTTTGTTTGATTATTTGCATATTTTATATTTGGTGTTTTGTTTTGTTTTTTTGTTTTTTTTATTTATCTTTTGTTTAGTTTATTTCGGGTTTTTTTATTTGCATATTTTATATTTTGTTGCATTTTAAATTAATTATAGTTAAACAACTCTATGTTTTTAATTTAGTGTAGTTTAATTTAAGTTAATTTAATTATATTTAGCTAGGATTTTGTCATAATTTGTATTGGTTGCATTGCTTATAGTGAGATCCTATACATAATTCCCTTCAAGGAAGAACACGATGATGATGACGATGATCATGATGATGATGATCATGATGACGATGAAGACGATGAAGATGCCGGTGATGAAAAAAACAATAACGATGATCATCATCATCCTTGTCATCGTAATCACCATCGTCTTCATTTTCTTCATCAATATCATCATCATCATCTTCATAATCATCATCATCATCATCGTCATCATCAACATCTTGATCTTCTTCATCATTGTCATATTCCTTATCATCATCATCATCATAATCATCATCTTCATCATCAACATATTCATTATCAACATGATCATCTTGATCATCATCATCATATTCATCGTCGGCATCATCATCATCTTCATATTTATCATCATATTCATCATCAACATCATCGTCATCCAATTCATTAGCATCTCCATTATCATGATCATCATCTTCATCATCATCATCATATTCATCATCATCATCATCATCATCATCATCATCATCATCATCTTCATCATTGCAAATTTATGGGGAGCTCAGTGAATGGAGACATCTACATGATAGGGGTAGCAGCCAGTTAAGTGAAAAATCAAGGATTGCTCCTGACACCCATTCCAAGGACTAATCTGACAATTCAATATGATCCGAGGAAGTAGTAAAAAGGAAAATGCAAATTTTAGAGCCTTGTGAAGCCTCTTGTTCTTAGATTTGTGCACATGAAGAATCAAGATTTATGGACCTAGTCCGGTGTCTTAAAAGAGGAGGATCCAAACTGAGTAGTTTGGTAGTTCCATAAAGTGCATTTTTTATAGGAGTGAATAATCACTCATAACCATTCTATTATAATGTTGGTGAAACTCTAAACAATCTACTAAATATTGAAGTAAAGATATTGTCATCACATCTTCATCATCATCATCATCATCGTCATCTCCCTCTTCCTAATCAACATCTATGATTGATCCATGGAAAGTGGTAGGGGATGCGAAGATCTATGGTCGAAACAAGATGCTGGGTAGATGTTATAGAGATTTTCACCCCACTAGGTGAATCACACATTGTATGGCCTTGCCCTGTCCCTCTGCAGACTCTTTAGACCCTATGGACCACATTTTATCCTTTGATGTATCATTGATCATCCCCAAAACTATATAAACTATGATATACGCAGCTTTTTCCCCGATAACTGCGTACATACGCGGGTTTGACCCCTATAGTCGCGTACATCGGGATGTGTGCATAATCCAAATCCTTTTGGAAGTTTCCTTGACTTGGATCCGACTCATTCAACTCCTGGCTTTCCATATGCCTTGAGATCACTCGGATTCGACCTTTCATTTTCCCTTGTGAAGCTATATAAGGAACCCCTTGGTACATTAAAGGGAGAGGGAGATAAGAGAGAATTGAGAGTATCGAAACTATAGTCCATTGTTGCCAGAACTATACTTGAGTCTGCATCCCTTTGTCCCTTTGGAGCACTATTGTGTTCTTCCCAAGCTTGCCTTTGTTAGTGAGCTTGCTATCGGAGTGATGGAGGATTGAGGTGGTGGAGGCCCAAGTGGGGGATTCAGTTTCTCCGGTTCGTAGACGTGCCGTCAGAGGTTGTCACTTGTAATCTCTGATTCATATTAATAGAAATAGCTTTTCCTGTCCAGTAATGTGTATTTGAATGAATGTTGCATCCATTGGAATATGTCAAATGCTTATGCATTATTGATTATATATGCTAGAATAGATCTAACACCATGAAATATAGTATGCTTGTATTGTTTACTTGTTGTTGAGGACGTGCTATAACAAATCAAGCTGAAGATTGGAAAGCTCAACGGGGATCTACTTCAACCGTCCAGAATAAGGTACGATGTTCGATCCTTTAGTGTTGGATGTTTTTATTTCTATTGCATATTGGGAAAGATTGATTTCTAGAGTCTAGCTGTCTGTTGTGGTACCCCAAGCCATAGGAATTTCTCTCCGTAACAGTAAATCAATAGGTGAGAAGTACTCCACGATCAGAAGTTTCTCACTCGTTTATATGAAAAAGGATTATAAGAATGTTAAAGTTCTCAAGGTTGAGCGGTCTCGATGAAGGTAGTTTAGAGATCGACGATTGATATCGATCTCCCCAAATCAAGCTGTGCAGGTTGATAGTGTTCATCTCCCCTATTTTGTTTCTCCTCCTCACTCGCCTCACCTTTTGACTTGAGTCATCTTCTTCTTCCTCCTCTTCCTTCCGTGGGCTCTCTGATCTGTGCCCTGAGCGCCCTCGAAACAAAGAATGATCTCTGAAAGTCTCCGAACACATCAGAGACTATCCATAATCAACATAAAAGTGGGGCTTTTGTTTGATCACTTTGAATTGAGCATATGGGGAGGACATGATTTAATTCTAAAAATATTTGTTGAATTTAGGGTTGATAAAAAAAGTTACTTCCTGAAAGAATTAGGTTTACATTATGGGGTTTTTCTTTTAGGTAGGCACATCGAAGGATACTTTCTTCAATGTGTTTGAATAATAATTATATGCACTGTGTTTTGAAAACAGAAATTAGAATCCCTATCAATCCCTCTCATTTGACATCTAGATGTTATTAGACTCAAGACTAAAGTTTGAGAGATAAATTTTCAAGTCTTCTAATCTTTAGGTTTATGATGGTGAAGACGATGCTTAGGGACTAGGTGGAGTTTGAAATTGAATAGCTAATTACTCATGAAATGTGTCCATATGGACAAACATATCAATTAGCTTTGTGATGGTATTTGCAACTTTTTTTTTCCATTGATGGAAATGTGTATCCTAAAAAACTTATTTAGCTGGAAAGATAATAATGCAATGCTTTTAATAGCATGTAGAAAAGTTCATTTCAAAATAGGTAAGGTTAAATGTCATGGAAAATTTATTCTTCCATTTTTTTTAAACCATTGTTATGGCTATGATCAAGTGGTCACAACAAGGGATCAACAATTTTACATCTCCCAGAGATGTGCAATGTTAGAACTACATTAGTTTTAGGTGGATACGTTGGCATTGGACAAAGATCATCTTTTTAGTTTTCTATTAATGTTAGGGATTTGATGCCTGATCTCTTTTGGCCTTGTAACATAGAAGTTATAATAGTGGATCTCTTCTCAAAACAATTCTAGACAGAAATAAGCTTTAGTACCCCATGAGCCTACTTTCACCCCTAATTTATATTATGCATTCCGATAAGGTTGCGAGTAGTTATCAACTACTATAATCACTTTAGCATGATAGGAAACAAACATTTCCCTTCAAAAAATAAATAGGCCAAAGAACATGCAATACAAAAAGCCAATACTCCTAATGGTTATGGCTATGTTCACATTAAAAAAACAAGTGCAACAATCTCTTTCTAAATGGGATTTTTTCCAATCTCATCTTCCATCACCGCTTCATGTTCTTCATTCTCAACCTTTATTTTAGTCTCTCCTCCTCTATAATAACTATTGAGTAATCCCCATAAAAACAATATGGAAGTGATAAATCATATGTACATGGTTTACCTCACTAATTCCATGTAAATGTTGAATCACTTGGGATTTCTTCTTATTGTCATTTTTTTTCTATACAATCTTTTTAATAAATAATGAATTTATTTTTAACACTTCAATTTCCAAATGAAAATAATGATTTATTTTTAAATGTCAACATTAAAGGGTTCAATTTCTCACAGTCCTTCAAAGTAAAATGAGACCTGCCCTTCAAATTTGATCCCTGGTGACTCTGGAGCGGTTCAACCTAGTAAGGGTGGTGGACTGGTCAAGTCTGGTACATAAAGGATGTCCTCACGTACGATATGAGAAATAATCATATCCCTTGGCACCATTTGTGACAAGCCTTAGGTGAATTTCATGTCCAAAGCATCACCAATTCACCAGCCTTCGCGACTCTAGAGATCCGACAGGTGGCTTTCATAGAAAACAACAGGAGATCATGAATTTCAGAACTTTGAAGCAATGAAACTGGCCTCTACAGAAAGCAAAGGGATGCGGCTAACTGAAACTATTCCAAACACCACTGTCAGTGTAAGTGAAAAGGAAAAGAATGTCACGTCCAAACACCGTGATCCATGTGGACAGCAATGCAACATATTCAAAGGAGATGGCATGACTAGATTCTGAATAGAAAATACAGATCCCACCCACGTCTCCACTCGTACTACCATTATCCTGACTAGTCATCTCTGTATCCATCTTCGTCTTCATCACCCTATATAAACACCACCTTCCCAGGCCGATTAAGATGCATAAGATGAATCAGTAATTAGAGGCAATGATCGAAGTGTTATTCTGCTAAGAGATTATGAGAATTCTAAAAGATTTGAAATGGCGATATTATTTGAGAATCCCCTCCGTCTCGAGGTGTTGATGGTTGGTGCGATTGATTTCACGGTCATCTGTCACCCTGGTTTTTCACACCAGCAAAGAGCCAACCATCGAGGCCTGGATGTGAAGCACTTTGAATGTTTCTGGATAGCTGTACCTCTGGCTATCCAGTGCTTGGGTTTTCCTGTCCCAAGAGTATCTCCCCAAAAACCATCGAAGAAATCATGGCTTCCAAAGTCCCAGTACATGGTGAGTGTGTTCAGTGGAAACCAGTAAAATCAAATGCTTGTGCTGGTGTGGTGGGTGTCCAAACTCTTCATTGCATCATTTTTGAAATCCAGTTCCCAACTTTTTTTGAGGTGGTGAGCAGGTGGAAGACACCCCCCATTGTATGATTTGTGGGAGAACCCACACCATGGGAGGTGGGGAGTACAATGCTTCCCTTCTCCAGTTCCCCTCATATAACAGTATTACCAGAACAGAGGGGGGTTGTAGAAAAGGAAAAGCATGGAAAGGATATAAAATCCTTTTCCAGTCTAGAAACCATGTAGAAAGGTGCCTTTGAGCATGAAATTACACACACCCAGGGAAGGACATGTTGTTGATTCAAGAGACAGACAAGTGGTCAACCCCATTCAGTAGTGAGTCATCAGAAGCATCCTTAATTTCGTTTCCATGACCTGCAAGCTCAAAAATAGAAGTGACATGCTACCATCCAGATTGAGCATGCACATTAGCTCCATATATAATGTCTGTTTTAATATATGTAAATTGTGGCAATAGTACCACACTCTAAGTTGTTAG
The DNA here is from genome assembly GCA_001517045.1 of Pseudotsuga menziesii. NCBI lineage: Eukaryota > Viridiplantae > Streptophyta > Pinopsida > Pinales > Pinaceae > Pseudotsuga > Pseudotsuga menziesii. Next base: position 102,757 of record LPNX011134050.1, read on the forward strand.
TAGTTGATTATGACTGTAAATGGTTTCATGTCCTATTTTGAGGATTAGCCTCAAGGACTGAGATAGTATAAATTGCTCCCCATAGAGGGGAGAAGGTTTGGGAATTTTCAAGAGCAGATGTTCTCCACTGTAACATGTTTCAAGCTTTCTAGATATATATGAATAAAATTGCAGAGGAATGATAATCCTTTCATGGTAGAGATTCCAGTGTCATCTTTTTCTTCAATAAGCAACTTCTTTATGTGAATTGTTATCATGTTTTTCATTCCAGTTTGTATTTTATTTTCGTGTTTGAGAATTATTGTATATATGGTACAGAATTCGTCATTAGTGTATATGGTCCAAGCCTTCCAAAATAGGGTTTTTCACCAGTGGACGGAAAATTGGCTAAGTAGCCTTAGAAAGATGCCCACCCTAAATTATGGGTTAGAGTAAATGCCCGCAACACATGGGGGTCTTGTAGATTGGTCTTTGTCCTACTTGACCATGTCTTTAGATTGTCTTGGAAGTGGATGAAGAAAAAGTTATGGACCTGCCAAAAGGGTGTTTTAGGCAGATTAGACCAACTTGAGAAACAAGTCTAAGTATGGAATTGGTGTTAAATCTGCCCAAGTGGCCTTAAGGAAATGCCCGCCATGCCTCATAGGATGATGTGAAAAATTTATTGGGAATGAGAGTCTTTAGAATGTTGTATGGAGCATACAACCATATCACTTTCCTCACCAAACTGTAGCATATATGTAAGGAAGAATTGGTCCCAGCAACCTTAAGAGAATGCCCACCACAAATCATGGTTTGAGAAGAATTCCCACACTATAGTACCATCCTATGGCTAGTTGGTTTGGATACATATTCATGATTTGAGTTTTCTTTAATCTTTCTTGAGGAGAAAGATATGGGCCTGCAGAAACAAGGTGTTTCACTGGTGGATGAAAAAATGGCTAAGTAGCCTCAGAAAGATGCATGCCCTAAATTCTGGGTTAAAGTAAATGCCCGTAGCACATGGGGTTCTTGTATATTGGTCTTCGGCCTACCTGACCATGTCTTCATATTATATTGGAAGTGGACAAAGAAAAATTTATGGACCTGCCAAAAGGGTGTTTTAGGAATATTAGGAATTGGTGTTAAATGTGCGCAAGTGGCCTTAAGGGAATGCCCGCCATGCCTCATAGGATGATGTGAAAAATGTATTGAGAATGTGAGTCTCTATAGTATTGTATGGAGCATACAACCATGTCACTTGCCTCACCAGAGAGTCTCTAAGGAGGAAGATGTCAACCTGCCAACTTTATGAAACTTTGGAAATTGACTAAGTATGAAAAAGTAGTCAACACTACTCTAAGACAATATAAATGAATGCCATAATTTATCGAAGAATATAAATTCCTGCAGCACATGGAGGTCCTATAGATTGTTGTTTTTCCTACCTGACCATGTCTTCATTTTATCCTAAAAGTGGCTTAGGGAGAAGTTATGGACTTTCCAAAACAAAGGTTTGTGCCAGAGCAAGCAAAAATGGCTAAGTAACCTCAGAAATATGTCTTCCCTAAATTACGGGTTAGAGTAAATTCCCGTAGCACATGGGGGTCTTGTAGTTTGTTGGATTTTCTACCTAACCATGGTATTATTTATCCTTAAGAATGTCTAAAGACAAAGTTATGAATCTGTGAAAATGAGGTTTCAGAGTAAATTTTGGAGAAAGTCCTGAAAATGACCAAGAGTTGGAAAATTAGCTCAGGTATCCTTAAGAAAATGCCCTCCACAAATTGTGTGTTGAAGAAAATGCCCGCACCGTATGGGGGTCTTGTAGATTGATATTTTTCCTACCTGATAATTTCTTCAGACGGTATTGGAATTAGCTGAGGAAGAAGTTATGAACCTTCCAAAACAATGTTTTAGGCAAATTGGACCAGACTAAGAAAATTGTCCTAGTGTTGGAAAAACTAGCTCACGTGGCCTTCGAAACATGTCCACTGTACCTTATAGGTGTATGATTAAAATTATTTGAATATATCATCCTACATCTTGTTGAAGAAGCTATATCACCATGGTCTCAATTCTCAAAGAAGATGTTTGATGACAAAGATAATGGTCTACCAAAACAGAGTTTCAGGTTGTTTTGCACTATTCTGGTACTGGAAAAACTGCCTCAGTGGCCTTAAGGAAATGCTTTCCCAATCTCATAGGATGATGAGAAAAATAATATGAAAGTGTTAGGATATATCTTGTTGATGGGTGCATATAAGCATGGTCTCATTTCTCCGATGGAGTGTATTATGACAAAGATATAAATCTGCCAAAATTAAGAAAAATATTACATTGCATTTTAAGAACACAAGAAAATTGATTATGTTAGATTCAGAAAATTGAAAAGGCATTTTAAAATGCCCGCAAGGAGGGGTTATTTTGATGATAAAATTCATCAGGTAGCATATTCATGTTCCTTGGTGAACTGAATATCCATCCATAACTTCAAGTTGACTTATGATGGTCTCATATGCAAAATATCAATCTACAAAAAAATAGGAAAAATAATATTTTGCATAATGAGAACAAAAGAAAATTGGCCAAGTCTTAAAAACAGGAGTTTGAGAGGTCAGTTGGAAATGCCCACCAAGGGCTGTCTTTGTACAAGTAAATTTATCAAATCTCATGGATCCATTCTTTGGTAAGTTGTCCACCTGATCCTGACTTCAGGTCTCCATAGAGTGTTCCAACACATGAAATAGGAGTCTTCCAAAATGGAAAGAAATATGTTTTGATGTTCAAAAGAGGAGGTTTCCAGAGGTTGTGTGTGTGTCAATAGATATATATTGTGATATGGTCTTGTTCATTGTTGAAATGAATATCTAGCAATGCTTGTAGGTTTCCTTATGGTGCTCACATGAGGGAGAAATCAATCTGCCATAGTAGAAGAAAAATTGTTTTTACAAGTTAAAAACAATTTTTTCTAAGTGTTAAATTAAACAGTTTGGAAGCCTATTTTCAAATGATCTCTAGATAATGTGTGTATATCAAAAAGTTCAAAAGGTGACATGGATTTGATCCTTGTTGAGGTGGCTATCCAGCCATACTTATAGTTTGTATTATGGTGGTCATATATGCAAAAGATGGACCTACAAAGTTAGTGAAAAATAATAAATAGAGTTTATTAAATAAGAATCTACATGAATGTATTTAGAAAAATAAATAGAAATTTAATAAAAAGAATTGAGACAGATTTTTGAAGAGACACTTGTTACTATTGGAGATATGCAATGTTTAGAAGAAGTTTTAATTGATTATTTCATTAAAACAATAAATAATAAATAGAGATTCGAAGAGGTGTCTAAGCATGATGACATGGATAAGTAGCCTCAGAAATATTCCCACCCTAAATTATGGGTTAGAGTAAATGCCCGCATCACATGGGGGTCTTGTAGTGTGTTGGTTTGTCTACCTAACCATGGTTTGTTCCTTAATCATGTCTGAAGAAAACGTTGAATCTACCAAAATGACGTTTTAGAATAAATTTTGGAGAACGTCCTGAAAATAACTAAGTGTTGGAAAACTAGCTCAGGTAGCTTTAAGAAAATGTCTGCCACAAATTTTGTGTTTAAGAAAATGCCTGCACCATATGGGGGTCTTGTAAATTGATATTTGTACTACCTAATCATGTCTTCAAACTGTCTTGGAAGTAGCTAAGGAAGAAGTTATGAACCTGCCAAAACAATGTTTTAGGAAAATTGGACCAGACTAAGAAAATTGTCCAAGTGTTGGAAAAAGTGGGGTATGAGTAATATTAACATATGTTGGGTATAATACATAATGAGGCTAAACGAGGGACCAAATCCAAGTACATAATCATGGTATAACCATGGATGATCATAAGAAAATGAGTAGCAACAATGGAATCCCCAACAAAATAGTGAATTGTAATAATTGAATCCCTTTTTGAGACTGAAGGGGATGAAGACATGGAATGAGGAAAGGGTGGTGCAACTCTTCATAGGTGGATCAAATGGATAAAATACTTAGTCAAACTGGTGCAAGAAATTACAATTGAAACTTGATCATTATCACTAACATAGCTGAGATACTACAAATAGTACACAACTTAAAGGATTCCAACATAGACTCGATATATTAAGGGATTCAAGGATGTCCAGGCTATTTGACCAAACTAGATAAGGGTCATACCATATTATATTAATATTAATGGTGTGATAATGAGTTGAAGTCGAGCACATGAGAACAAACTGATCCAAGGGGCACTATGGTATCCCCTCAGTTCATAGAAGGGAAATAATGTATCATGCTTAAGGAGAAAATGTACATAATTCCTCTAGTTCCGTCCTCTGGAATAAAGGTGTTTATGTTGGTAGATGGAAATCTTACAGAAACAAGTAAATGAGGCTTACTTGTTGGAAGGATGAGGGATTTCATGATATAATGAAGAGAAATGGGGCTGATACATCAAAGTGAGATATGCGAGTCACTGAATGGGGTGCTCAAAATTCCCTTATTCAGAGCATGATGGTATGTTTTACTTGGAAACATGTGTGGAACTCATGATGATATCAGGGAAGGGACATAGTGGGGAATATCTATTGGACATGACTGCAATGGAGATACTCATGACGGAAAATAAACGCACTAAGTTTTACCTAGGGAAAAGTTAATATCATTAAGACTCCATGGGAGACACATAAAATAATGATCTTAAAAAAAGAGACTAGGGATTCTTCCATAAGAGATCATATAATATATGCAATAATTCAAAGGAGCATTGTTTTAAATGGTTTCCCAAATACATGGGTACTCGAGGAGAAAGATAGGAATGTAAGGAGATGAGTGTCTAGTGTAAAACTAAGTGAATAAATGGAGTGTGTGATAGGATTGTTAGTTTTTCAACATTTAAGGTAGCATTATGTTAGGATCTTTTCACTAAGAGAATAACAAGCACAGCAATAACATAAGCACACCACAAGAGACAAGAGACACAAAGAGTTTTGATCGGGGAAACCATAAATGGAGAAAACCCCACAACTTCCTCAAAGATATAATCACCACAAGATGTAAGACCCAAAAATAGTAAGATGCACTCTCGACAGCCGTAGTCTTCTAGTCCCAGTATATTTCCTTCTCCACTAGTGCGCCACACTTGAGAGAGAAAGTGATGTGATGTACAAGTGATAAATAGAGAGACTCTCACTCTTTATTATATATTCTTCCATTCACTTGAAGTGCACTTAATCATGTCGACCTAACCAACAATTACTTACTCGAGCCTATGCCTTAATTAGTGTATAATAACTCAAGTGCCCCAAAACTATGGGGACTTCCACAATGACTTGGCAAGACTTGTTTACATTATTAATCCTCTCGATCGGAACATCGGGGCATGACAACATGACTCAAATACATAATAGAAACATCCCGGAATAAACATCGGGTTACATTACATATAGAAGAATACATTTCGAAGTTACATATACATCAACACTCCCTCTTAACTAGGAAGGTATTCTTTCGACACGATTTTCAGCACTAGTCTTCTTCTCTGTATCAACTGGATCATCTTTGTCTTCAAGTCATCTTCATATTCAAGTCATCTGGATCTAGATCATCTCTCGATCTAGATCATTATCACTGGACTGGTTCTGGATCATCACTCGATCTGGATCTGGATCTGGATCATCTCTCGATCTGGATCATCACTGCTGGATCTGGATCATCACTCGATTTGGATCACTCAGAGTCATCATAACCAGATCTGGATCATAGCTCGATCTTGATCATCACTAGTCATCATCATGTCTGTACTATCTCGTCATAGGAATTTCTACAGAGCCATCCCTTTTTCATGCTGGTTGTAGGCCTAGCCACCAGGTAGGTCTTCGCCCAGCACTTACATCTGACCTGCTCGTCAGAAAGGCATGCCCAACACTCACATATGATCATGTAGTAAACTACAATCACATCAGAAAGGCCCAGCACTCACATTCGTCGGCATGGTAGGAACAACAAATGCCATCTGTGAAATGGCTCTGCACTTACATCTGACCTACTCGTCAGAAGGGCATCACATCCATCCAGGATGGAACCACATCCGCCACAATGATGAAAGAACCATGTTCTTTTCACCCAGGATGGAACCACATCTGCCACAATGATGAAAGAACTCTGTTATTTTCACCCAGGCTGGAACCACATCCGCCACAGTGAAGAAAGATTTATGCACTTACATCTGACCTACTCGTCAGAAGGGCATGCATTCACATCTGACCTGGAAGGAACTGAATCCTACACCCTAGTCAAAATGGCCCCTAGTCCTAGACTGAGCTACCTGGTAACTGACCAAGAGCCTCCACTCTCCCGGAGAGTGGCAGTTTCCCTTACATCTGTCTTACTTGACAGAATGGCCAGCACTCACATCTTTCATGGGAGGAACTTAATCCTTTAGCCATGACCAAAATGGCTCAGCCCTTACATCTGACCTACTCATCAGAATGGCTCTCTCAGTCCTTGACTGAGTGTTCCTGGTATCTGACCAGGTGCCTCCATTCCCAGAATGGCAGTCAGCACTCATATCTAACATGGAAGGAACTGAATCCTCTCACCATGACAGAATGGCTTAGCCCTTACATCTGACCTACTCGTCAGAATGGATTTGGATCTCTAGCACTCATATTTGACATGGAAGGAACTGAATCCTCTCACCATGACAGAATGGGTCAGCCCTTACATCTGACCTACTCATCAGAATGGCTTTGTATCTCATCACTTTATCTTGGAGGAAACCTCGATCTGAAGAACACCAAGTCTCTCTCTGAAGTACTCGAACTTCATCCTAGCCAATGGCTTCGTCAATACATCAGCTATCTATTCCTCCGTCGCAACATAATGGAGCTTCACTGCCCCTCTCTACACCATATACCTGATATAGTGATACTTGATCTCAATATGCTTCGACTTGTCATGGAACACTGGATTCTCTGACAACTTCATGCAACTCTGGTTGTCACAATGTATACAAGTAGCATCCAATGGGAGATCAAATATATCATACAGTAACTTCCGTAGCCATACTACCTCACAACTAGCTGAACAATCTGTGACATACTCTGGTTCAGCTGTACTCAGTGCCACACAGGATTGCTTCCTGCTAAACCAAGAGATCACACGTGATCCCATACTGAAGCAACATCCTGAAGTACTCTTCCTATCGATGGAACTGCCTACCCAATATGAATCAACATAACCCTCCAGGTTAATTTTCTGATTCGCATCGTACTTGAGCCCATAATCAATTGTACCCTTCAGGTACCTCAAAATATGCTTTACAGCCATCAAGTGAACACTTCTCGGATCTGTCAGGTACTGGCTCAAGGTGTTCACAGCAAAGCAAATATCTGGTCTCGTGTACATCAAGGACCCAATCATCTGACGATACATCGTAGCATCAACCGTATTTGATGAAGTATCACTTAATAGCTTCATGTTCGATGCCGTAGGTGTGGTCATCCAGTCCATCATCCTGAACCTCTTCAGGATATCTATTGCATACTTCCCTTGTCCAAGGAATATTCCATCTGCACTCTGCCACACCTCCATACCTAGAAAATAGTGCATCGACACATAATAGGAGCATCACTGGTCTTACACCTTCAACCTTGAAGCAAAGGTTGGAATCCACTTTACTCTTAGTAAATCCTAGAGTCATCAGTAATCTACCCATCCTGTTGTACCATGTCGATCCTCAAGATATTCTGTAGTCACTCCCTCTGAAGTGGAGTATCATACTCCCTCTGTCTTCTCTGCTCTATGCACTGAAAACATTCTGTACCAGAGTGACAAGTGACTTCCTATGCTACTAATATTCTATGTATCCATCTAGTGTATAGACTTGCATCTTCAACCTTGTAGCAAAGGTTAAGATCTTCATTAGGCTCATCATGTGTGTGTTTAGACTCTTAGTGGCTGGAAATGAGTCTTCATAGTCTAGGCCTTCTTTTCGTGAGAAGCCTCGTGCTACGAATCTTGCATTGTATCCCACGATGTTTCCATCTACTGCAAGATGGAACTATGAACTTCTCTTCATGTATTGATACTATGCCCTGACATCATTCTTCTTGAACTGGTCTTCCATTTCTTCTTAGTTACTTCTTCATGGCTAGAAGGTTCTGCATCAATGATGTCACTGCATTCATCATATTAATCTTTGTATTGAAATGTCGTCACTTGTTCTTCGGAACAAGTCTTCATTCTTCTTTGCTTGTAGGCAATTATGTATGCGGTCTTTCCTACAAGTCAAATGCAATTGTATGGTTAGAAACATTTCATAAGGAATATTTATACTGGAAAACACTTATGCATAAATATATGATCATGCAACTACTTTAGCCAATACAACATTCATCCATATCTCACTGAAACTTTCTAGATGCCTTCCATCTCTACCAGGACAGCATTGAGATTGTGAACTAATCCAATATGTAAACAAAGAGGTTTCATTCTAGATAAGTAGCAATGGAGAATTTGTATAGCACCATGAGCTACTTACCCATCACATGCATATTAGTAGTATACTATCATTAATGCAAACATCCTATCATGCATAATACAATAACAAATGGATAACAAAACAATATCATGAAATGACAATTGAATACTTATCTTTATCTGTTTCATGGGTATACTCCTTCTTGATCCTTCAGCTTCATCGTCTTCTTCATTCATGATAGCATCATTTCTTATCCAAATGCTAGGATGGATAAGAAGTTCTTCAAGAGTTGAGTTCTTCATATTCCTCATTGCTTGAGGGATCTTCTTTGGATGGTAAGAGCTTGATCTTCAATTGATCCCATATTATCTTCTCTTCTTATGAGTCGAGCTTATTCTTCTTCTCAGAGTGTACTGAAAGTAATCACTTCCTTCTGCAACACATTCCTTGAATGAATGAATTCCACGATCCTAGGAGGCTATTCAAGGTGGCTATCACCACTTCTGCGTTCTTCACTTCTTCTTTTACTACTTCAAGTTGTTCTTGATTTGAAAGACTCTTACGACTGCATGGTCTCTGTATTCTGGATCTTCACATTCTTCAACTGGTTTCTCTAGGTCATATTATGATTTTTGTTCTTCCCTTCAAATACCTTGAAATTCTGGAAGACCTTCAACAGCTTTGCTTGCAATAGGTAGTGCTATGTAATGTACACGTGCAAGCCTTCTATGCCAAAGCTCATTTGGCTCTACTGTGTCATGAATCAAGGCTTGTTCTGGATGGCCCTTCAATTTGTACAAGCCTCCTTCTTGTTCTCCAATTACTACCGCATCATCGATAGTATTCCCTTTAGGCCACATGATGACTTGACCATCTACGAATGCCACCCGCATTCCTTTTGCATCTAATGCTGAAATGGATAGAAGGTTCTTCTTCAATCCTAGCACAAACAATACTTCTTTCATTGTTAGAGATTTACCAGAGTCTAGCTTGTATGAAGATTCCCCACTACCTTTTATTGGATATTGGTAGTCATCTCCTAGTTTCACCTTATGAGTTGATTCATGTTCTAACAGTCTTACTGTTACGGAGAGAAACTCCTATGGCTTGGGGTACCACAACAGACAGCTAGACTCCAGAAATCAATCTTTCCCAATATGCAATAGAAATTAAAAACATCTAACACTAAAGGATCGAACCTCGTACCTTATTCCGGACGGTTGAAGTAGATCCCCGTTGAGCTTTCCAATCTTCAGCTTGAATTGTTATAGCATGTCCTCAACAACAAGTAAACAATACAAGCATACTATATTTCATGGTGTTAGATCTATTATAGCATATATAATCAATAATGTATAAGCATTTGACATATTCCAATGGATGCAACATTCATTCAAATACACATTACTGGACAGGAAAAGATATTTCTATTAATATGAATCATAGATTACAAGTGACAACCTCTGATGGCACGTCTACGAACCGGAGAAACTGAATCCCCCACTTGGGCCTCCACCACCTCAATCCTCTATCACTCTGATAGCAAGCTCACTAACAAAGGCAAGCTTGGGAAGAACACAACAGTGCTCCAAAGGGACAAAGGGATGCAGACTCAAGTATAGTTCTGGCAACAATGGACTATAGTTTCGGTACTCTCAATTCTGTCTTATGCTTTCAATGTTTCAATGGTTCCTTATATAGCTTTCCAAAGTGATACTGAAAGGTCGAATCCGTGCGATCTCAAGGCATATGGAAGGCCAGGAGTCATATGAGTCGGATTCAAGGCAAGGAATGGTCCAACAGTTTTGGATTATGCACACATCCCGATGTACACGACTATAGAGGGAATATCCACGTATGTACGCGGTTATCGGGGAAAATGCCACGTATATCATTTTTCTAATGTTTTTAGGGATGGTCAATGATACATCAAAAGACAATAAATGGTCCATATGGAATAATGAGTCTACAGCGGGATAGGGGAAGGCCA
>LPNX011134050.1:117641-155695 GCA_001517045.1 Pseudotsuga menziesii
TGATGTACAAGTGATAAATAGAGATAATCTCACTCTTTATTATATATTATTCCATTCACTTGAAGTGCACTTAATCATGTCGGCCTAACCAACAATTATTTACTCGAGCCTACGCCTTAATTAGTGTATAATAACTCAAGTGCCCCAAAACTGTGGGGACTTCCACAATGACTTGGCAAGACTTGTTTACATTATTAATCCTCTCGATCGGAAAATCGGGGCATGACAACATGACTCAAATACATAATATAAACATCCCGGAATAAACATCGGGTTACATTACATATAGAAGAATACATTCCGAAGTTACATATACATCAACAAGGATGTGGAAGTTCCTAGAGGTAGTAAACTAATGGAAATATACTTGAGAAAATATGAGTGGTGGAAAAATAATTTTACTTTTATAGTGTGGATGAAAAGTTGGGCTTGTGAAAGTGTAACTTTAAACATAACAATGCCATCAATGTGGGAGTATGGGGGAAAGTCAATGAGTGATGATGAAGAAGAATATGTGGCTAATTTCAGGGCCACAAGGTAGATTAAATTGCAATCCTAAGGGGATTTCAATGGCATGTGTTCCCAATGACAAAGGGTGATTACTATATGTCAATACCCTTGTAAGGGAAACTCTACTATCAAGAAAGGGAAAATGAAAGGGTGGATGTGTGTGGCCACTTACTTGAACATAGGGGTTCCTACATGAATAGAGAGGAACAAACCAAGATGATGCATAAGAATCTTTGTAGAGGGAAATCACATATATTCTATTTTGAATAAAAAATACTTTTAAGATATGGTTGAATGTTGAGATAAGAATTTCTTGTTGCAACCAAGACATGCACACATGGAAAAAATACCAAATCACAGTAGTGCAATTGGAAATAAAAATAGATGTGTAGACAACATAAAATTGTTAGGAACCCGTGTTAACACTTATCTTTACTTTGTTAGTATATTGTTGTTGGATGAATATGCTTTGTAAGTCAAGTATATTGTATTATCCCACATTCATGGGGAGTAATAGTTGTTTATATAAGACTTATTATATAATTACGTGTTGAGGACAATGAAGGAATACATGAGTTATTTGTATTGAGCTTTCTCAAAGGAGGTTCCCCCCTTCGAAGTGGATTGCAATCAATAAATTCCTTTTGTGTTATTCTATTTATATTATATCATACATTTTTATTATTTATTGGAGGAGGTTTCTCTTGTTTGGTATCAGAGAAATTTCTTGGGCTCTTTGGGTGGAATTTCTGCCAAAATATTTTTTCATAGTGGCTTCCTGGTGTTGCGATTATTGCAGTATTTATTCTTATTTACATGTATATTGTTCATTTAAATTGCAAGTTTCGATAAGGGAATAACCCCTATTTTCTTAAATATGGGAGGTACTTGGGCATATCCCTAAAAATCATTGTGAGGATTACCATAGGAACCCTGAAGTAGCTATCCATTGAGAGGAGTTTCCAATAAAAAGGGAAATGGTCCCTACCTGATTGGTAAACAAAATGATGTCATTTGTGGCAAGGTGATTATTAATTTTACGTGAGTTGTGGAGTGAGGGGTACTTCCCCAATTCGTAAGTCATTAGAAATCATTGGTGGTTGATTGAATCCCCTAAACCTTTAGGAATACAAACATACCAGGGGTCCATATCTATTGTAACCCATGCATGATCAAACAAACAAATGGAAGATGAACTTTCCACCCTCAATATCAAACTTCGAGATTTGGATGAAAACATTCTTGGCCTCCATCTTCAGGATTTAGCCATGAACAATAGAAGACAACAAGAGTATTATGTAGACAGTACTGAGCTGTCTTCTTCTAGCAATTTTCATGGGTTGAAGCTTGATTTTCCTTGCTTCAATGGTGATTATCTGACTGGATGGATATACGAGGAAAAAAATATTTTAGTATGCATAACACTTTTGATGTCATCAAATTCCCACTTGCATCCTTTCATTTCGAACATGAATCCCTTCAATGGTTATGTTGGTACAACAAGTCTCATGAAAATCCAAAATGGAGAGATATTTGACAACTCTTTTTGCAAGAATTTTTCCTTAGTGCTTTTGATGACTTCAAAGGAGAAATCACTAAAGTTTTCCAAACTAGCACTATGAGAGATTATCGAACAAAATTTGAGAAACTGTAAAATATCACAAAAGGATTGTTTGATTCATTTTAGAGAAGTTATTTTATGAGTTGTCTAAAGGGTGCACTCCAATTTGAGGTTAAAATGTTTTTTCCTAGATCAATGATGGAAGCCCTAGGGTTGTAAGTTGGAGGAGGATAAGATAATATATCAACAACGCTGCAAATACACTTTTGTTCCATTCAAAAATATAGTTTCCTGAACACCTCTGATCACGCCATCTCCAGGAAACACTCCTATCAAGCATTTATATGAACCAGACATGTGAGCACATATAGAAAAATGTATTTGTTATAATTGTGATGAGAAATTAATGTGGAGACATAGATGTGCTGAGAAAAATATCTATCTCTTGAATGTGGATTCTACACCTGCACCTGAAATTTGTAAGATGATTAAGATCTAGTAGATGATCAATTCAATGACCACCTAGAGATATCTCTCCATTCATTTGCTTGAGCCACCACCCCACAAACCATGCGGGTGAAGGATTTATTCAAGAATATACCTCTTACAATACTCATTGATTCTGGTAGCACTTATAACTTCATTAACCCTCGTAATTCCAAATAGGATGATTGTTTTTCCCATCCTTGCTCAATATTTGAAGTAATGATTGCCAATGGGGGGAAATTACCTTCCGAGAGGAAGTGTCACAATGTGTGTATCTCTATTGGAAATTATAACTAGTGCTTTGACATGTTTGCAATACCCCTAGGAAAATATGATGTGGTTTTGGGTTCACAATGGTTACGCACACTTGGACCCAACTTATGCTATTTTGCTGAAATTTGGATGCATTTTTCTGTTAATTGGAAACAACACACATTAAAGGGATTACAATGATGGTTTGTCAGCGTCATTAGTTCACATCACATAGAAAATATCCTTAATAATAAGTCACATGGTGCCATTGCTAATATCCATTCCTTTCAGATGCAATCATCACCAGTATTCACTGCTCCCTTGGATATACAACAAATTTTGGATCGAAATGCATGTGTCTTTGCTAAAATAGTGGTATTACTACCTTCAAGAACAAAGAACCATCGTATTTCTCTCCTTCTGGTAAGCATCCCTACCAACATCAGGACCTATCGCTACTCATTTCACCAAAAGAAAGAGACCGATATGCTCATTCGAGACTTACTAAAGGAAGATATTATTTGGCCTAGTACTAGTTCCGTTTCTTCACTACTTCTTATTGTCCAAAAGAAATATGGGTATGGTGCCTCTGCAATAAATTTCAATCACTTAATCACATCACAATAAAGAATAAGTTTCCAATCCCTATTGTTGTTGATATTTTTCATGGTGCTCATTTTTTCTCCAAGTTGGATCTTCATTATGGGTATCACCAAATTCGAGCTTATGAGGATTTTATCCCTACAATGAATTTGTACACACATGATGACCATTATCGGTTTTTGGTCATTCTCTTTGGCTCTAGTAATGCTCCTTCCCCATTCCAGACACCTATGAGTAAAATATTATGCTCGTACTTATGGAAATTCATTCTAGTCTTCTTTGATGATATCCTCATCTATAATAAAACATGGGATGAGCATATCCAACATATGGATTTTGTGCTGCAACCTTTATGTGATCATCATCTCCATGCCAAACAATTTAAATGTGTTTTTGAGGAGGAGGAAGTAGAGTATATAGGGAATATTATTTCAACACAAGGGGTTCATGTGGATCTTGCCAAAATAGATGCCATGAAAAATTGGTCATATTCTCATACACTTAAGATCGTTGATGGTTTTTTGGGACTGACTGGATACTAGCATAAGTTTTCCAAGCATTACCAAAATATTAAAACTCCATTAAAAACTCTATTGTTCAAATAATTCGTTTACATGGACACATGCTATTGATTGTACATTTGAAAAACTGAAACAAGCAATGTGTATCACACCTGTTCTAGATTTTCCTAATTTTTCCAAGTGCTACACCATTGGGAGTGATGCTTGAGACAATGGAATTTGTGTTGTTCTCCTTCAATATGAACATCCCATTATGTTCACTAGAAAATCCCTTTCTGGTAAGAATTTATCCACCTCTACATATGAGAAGGAAATGGTGGCTATTTTGCATGCAGTATAGAAGTGGTGGACATACCTATTAGGGAATCATTTCTTCATTAATACTGATCACTAGAGTCTGGAATATTTGTTGGAAAAATAGGTCTCATCCCCAACACAAAATAAATGGGTTAACAAACTCATGGGTTATGACTATGAGATAAATTACAATAAGAGTAAGGACAATCTTGTCGTGGATGCTCTTTCTTGCACATTTGATGACCACGTTTCTTTTTCATCTATTTCTATGCCTATTCAAAATTGGTTGTAATCTATTCAACAAGAATATGTTGATAACCCTTCATTATATGAACTCATCCAACAATTGGCCAATAAACCTTTTTTTTTACTACATTACTCTTGGGATGGTGCTTCTCTGAGATACAAGGGTCATCTAGTGCTTCTCAAGAGCACAAATATTCAACATGTTTTCTTCTATGAACTCCTTGCTTCTGCATTAGTAGGGGACTCTTGGTTCCTCAAAACGTATGATGGGGCACATTGTAGCTTCTTTTGGAAGGGAATTAAAAGGAAAATTCACAAATGTGGGTTGAATGTGATACCTACCAGCACTATAAGGGTGAAATGACACTCCTTCTAGGATTTCTCAAACTCTCTCCCATGCCTACATGGAATTGGACAAATATTTTGATGTATTTCATTGAAGGGATCCCTAAATATGGAGGGAAGAGAGCGATCTTGGTTTTGGTTGATCACCTCTCCAAATATAGTCATTTTTCCCCTTATCCATCCATATACCACCTACGTAGTCACAAAAATTTTGATGGACCAGATCTTTCATATTCATTGAATCCCTTCTTCTATTGTGTTAGATTGCAATGCAACTTTCAGAAGTCATTTTTCGACGGAACTATTTTTCCACATTGGCACCAAATCGAAGATGAGTTTAGGGTATCACTCACAAACAAATGGTAAGACTGAAGTTATCAACAAATGTTTGGAAACTTATATTCGTTGCTTCACCTCTTAACAACAACATTAGTGGGAAAAGTGGCTCCCTCTTGCTAAATGGTGGTACAATACCTCCTACCGTACTACATATAAAATGACTCCATATGTAGCAGTCTATGGTTAGGCATGAGAGTGCTCCTTCAATACACCCCCAACAGTTCACCAATTCAGGTAGTTGACATGATTCTCCAAAACCAATATCAAATTTTTAAACATTTTTTAGGAATATCTTCACATGGAAATCAACCGAATGAAACAACAAGTTGATTAACATTGTTCTGAGCACACTTTTAAAGTCAATGATATGGTTTTTATTCATCTACAACCTTACAAAAAATACTTCCTGAAATTCAAAGGGCATCATAAGCTAGCTCCAAATTTCTATGGGCCATAGAAGGTTCTTCAGGAGATTGGGTATGTTTCTTATAAATTGGAACCTCCTCATTCTTCTCACATTCACCTAATATTTCATGTCTCTTCTCTTAAGAAAGTTATTGCCACCAACATTAGAGCACAAAGTGTTTTACTAGAATTGGATAATGAAGGATCCATAATTTTGGAGCCGAATTCCATCCTTAATAGGCTCAATTGTCAGCTTCTATCTTGATCTATTATAGATGTATTAATCTAGTGGCAGTGGCATGGCATGCAACGAGAGGATTCTACATGGGAACTACTCCTTTAGATTCAACAACAATTTCCACATAGAAAGCTTTGATGAAAGAGATTTTCTAAGAGAGAGGGGATGTTTAGACCCCATTTCAACCCTTATATTTACTTTGTTAATATATATTTTTTTGGACACATATGCTTTTTAAGTAGTCCTATGAGTATATTGTATTATATCATATTCATGGGGGTAATAGTTGTTTATATTATACTTAGTATATAAGTGCGTGTTGGGGCCAACGAAGGAATCCACTATTTATTTGTATTGAGATTTATCAAAGGAGTCTTCCCCCTCGAAGTGTCCTACTATCAATAAATTCCTTTTGTTTTCTCCTATTTCTATTATATCATGTATTTTCATTGTTTATGCAGGAGGTTTCTCTCAAAAACATAGTGAAAAGGATTGAATTACACGTGGGCATGGAAAACAAGGAAGATAATGGATTCCCAAAAAATTTCCTTATCAAATGAAGCTAATCATAGAATTAAGAAGATTGAGTACTAAGATTGCAACTATATGGATGAGAAATGAAATTGAATCTATATGAACCCATACATGCCGAAAGGAAATCAAGCCTAAATAACCATAAAAGGGACGAGCCGCACAATTTTACGTGTCATTTTAATTGGAGGAGATTATCGGGTCCAAATATTCATACCCTAATTTCTCTCATTCTATATGTTAGATTCATATTCCATGACTTGCAGGTTATTGGTCTCTTCTTAGCCATTGACACTGTGACTTGAAACTTAGTGGTCTCTCCTTAACATCGTTCTAAGCACACTTTTAGAGTCAATGATATGGTTTTCATTCATCTACAACATTACAATCAATCCTTCCTGAAACTCAAAGGGCATCATAATATGGCTCAAAGATTATATGGGCCATATAATTTTCTTCAGAAGATTGGGCCAGTCACTTATAAATTGTAACTTCCTCCTTCTTCTCACGTTCACCCAATATTTCATGTCTCTTTTCTTAAGAAAGTTATTCACAACAACATTAGAGAACAAAGTGTTTTACCAAAACTCTATAATAAAGGATCCATCATTTTAGAGCTGGAGGCCATCCTCAATAGGTGCAATCATCAGCTTCTCTCTCGACCCATCATAGAGGTATTAATTCAGTGGAATGACATGCATGTTAGTTTTTCTTAGACCTTATTATCTTAGTTAGGATATTTATTTGAAAAAATAAAAAGTATGACAATATGCATAAGATAAAACAGATACACAAGACACAAAGATTTTCATCAGGGAAACCAAAAAAGAGAAAAACCCGCAAACATCCTTCGACTAGTACAGACACAATGACTATGTCATAAGATGAACAATACCAGTAAAATTAATTCTTCAAAATCTATCTATCTCTCCTCCTTGTCTCTCTATCTCTCTCATGTGATCTTGAGTGAGTGTGATGTTGGTATAAATGAGGGAGGGAACCTCCCTATTTATACTAATCAAGTGACTGACCTATTACATGAATGGGGCTGACCTATTACCCTAATAGGGTTGAATTGTCCTAGAGATACTCCAAAAACACATTACATGATGTTTCAATGAGGACTATTTCCCCGACTTACAATGAAGGTTGTACCTCAAGGTCTATACACAATAATGACATCTCGAAAGGAGGAAAAAAAATCTTCGATGGGGGTATGACAACATACAATGATAATATACATCAGAATATCTTTCGAAGTTACAAATATATCAACACTCCCTCTTAACTAGGAAGGTATTCTCTCTCGTCCATTGTGATAAACACATATGGTCTAATCATCATCATGGATTCATCATCATACATGCTTCCATCATCATCTTCTTATCAAAAGGTACTATCTGTCATAGAAAGTTTCTATAGAGGAAACCCTTTTTAATGTTGGGTGTAGGCATAGTCTTAATGCAGGTCTTCATCACATCTACGAGCAAGCCATCTTGTAGGAACAATCAATGATCTTATTTACATTGACATATCAATAACCTGCGTCTCCTAGAGTTATCTCATCGTATTGAGATCATCCCTTTTGTCCTGCACAAAACAAAATACACAAAGCACATAGAGCACAACCCAGATGCAAAACACCTGCGTTCTATCACCATACTAGTATTTGAGGATCATTCACATCATAGAGACAACCTATAACATCCACTATGAGAGAATATCCTAGGAGCACAGTTAGTGAATTATGTCTCTCCACGGTCATCCTATGCTCTACCAGTAAAGGAGAACCTCCTAAGTGCACCTCAAGTGATTTGTGACCTTATCATCTCCAACATGGGAACAAACACATACATAGATATATATATGTATGGACTGATTTACGACCGAACAACCTGCTACACCATGGTTTTTACGTTCTAGGTCAACTGCGAGGACTTATTACATATGAACAACCTGCATCTAGGATATTTTTTCATTTAAACAAACTTCGTGGTCTATTACATCCGAGTAACCTACATACCAAGTTTGGTATATTTTTACACTCGGATAACCCATAGGAATTGTTATATTTGAATAAACTATGTAGCACACCAAGGCTAATATTTACATTCAAATAACCTGTCTTAGGACTTACTAGATATGAATAACTTGCGTATCACGCAAAGACTCATATTTACATTCAGATAAACTGAATCAGGACTGATTACATATGAGTAACCTATGTATGACGCTACGGATCATATTTACACTCACACAACCTACAAGACTGATTATGTCCAAGCAACCTTCTACACCAAGATATTTTGTGCTCGGAAAACTTGTCTCATTTCCCATCTGAGATATCTTGCATCTGCATCTTCTGGTCTCTTACTATTTCTAGAATAGAAACATATTAGGACTGATTACATCCAAGGATAACCTGCGAGCTTTGCGAGGATTTATTACATCCAATGACAACCTACAAGACTGATTACACCTAAGAAACCTACGATCTTTGCCATAATTTTATGCTCATACAACTTCTCTCTCTGGTTATGGTAGAGTTCATCACTCCCTCTTTTCAGGGGTCTCATTTTGGATCACACCAAGTATTTCTATGAAGTACTCAAACATCACTCTAGAAAGTGGCATGGTCAAAACATCGACTATATTCTCATCCATTTCCACGTATTGGAGCTTCATTTCTCCTTTCTGCACCACATATATGATATAGTGGAACTTGATATATGTGTTCTTTGACTTGTCATGGAACATAGGGTTCTATCATGGCATCACACAAATCTGATTGTCATAGGTTAAATCTAACTATATATCAAACAAATCAAACAGTAGGTTATGTAGCTACACTACCTCGCAACTAGATGATCAAGTGACAACATACTCTTCCTCAGTTGTACTTAGTGCCACACATGATTTCTTCCTGCCAAACTAGGAGATCATATGAGATCCCAAACTGAAGTAGAAACCTGAAGTTCTCTTCCTATTAGTGGAGCTACCTACCCAATCTGAATAAACATAACCACGTAGTTTAATCTTTTGATTCACATCATACTTGAGCCCATAATCTACTATACCGTTTAGGTACCTCAATACATTCTTTGCAGCTATCAGGTGAACATGTCTCATATCAAGGAGTTAACCATAAAACATATGTAAGGTCTCATATTTGTCAGATACATCAATGAGCCAATCATTAAACTATAAATCATGGCATCAACTGACTTAGATGAAGCATCACAGAATCTTTAAGTTTGATTCCATAGGTGTGGTTATCACCTTGTAGTCCAACATTCGAAATCTCTTCAAAATATCCACTGTATACTTTCCTTGAATAAGGAAAATCCCATCTACATTCTACCACACCTCCATCCCTAAGAAGTAGTGCATCATCCCTAGGTATTTCATCTCAAACTCTATAGCAAATCTCTCCCTTTCATCTTTAATGAATTCATTCGCACCCGTAAAAAACATGCAATCAACATATAGCAAGATAATCACTGGTCTTCTACCTTTAACTTTGAAGTAAATTTTCTAATCTTCTTTACCTTTGGTAAATCCTTGGCTCATCCGAAAGCTATCCATCATGTTGTACCATGTCCTCGGTGCGTGTTTCAATCAATACAAGGCCTTCTTCAATTCTCACACATGAGTCTACTTATCATGTGTCTCGAATCCTAATGGTTGTTCCACATATACTTCCTCCTCAACTACACCATTCAATAATGTTTTCTTGACATCCAAATAGTGTATCTTCCATTTCATAGCTGCGGCTATTGCAAGTATGGTACTACTTGAAGTATACCTTGCCACAGGTGCAAATGTATCCTTGTAGTCTATGCCTTGTTTTTGTGAGAAGCCTCATGCTAAAAAATCTTTCCTTGTTTTTCCCGATTCTTCCATCTGCAGCATGCTTGATCTTGTAGATCCAATTTGAAGTCACGACATATTTATTTTCTAGTCACGGAACTATTTCCCAGAGATCATTCTCCTTGATCAATTGATACTCCTCGATCATGGAATCCTTGCATTCTTTATTTTTTGTAGCCTCTTCATAGGTAGAAGGTTTTTTGTCAATGATGTCACCTAGTACGGCCACATAGTTGTTGTAAGGATTTGGTATTTTCCTTTCTCTATGCATTCCTTCTGGAGCACCATACCTTTTTTCTTCTTGTATCGGGTCCCATGCCCATGTTGGTTTCCTCTTATGAGATTCCTCCTTGAGAAGTGTCTCTACCCTCTCTTGTGGTTTTTCCATGTCATGATATTCATGGTCTTCTGGAATTGCTTCTCCAATTTCCATACCTCGGACTCTTATTTATTCAAGTGACACGACCTCTTGAATAGGTATCCTCCTGGATCTAAGTTATGTCGAGTCTTCATCAAAGGTTACATCTCTGTTGATATCGATCTTATTGAATCATGGGAAGTATATTCGGTACTAAGGCCTTTGATGTATCACCTTATCCTACGAATATACCCTTCCTCCCAGAAGGATCAAGCTTGTTCCTCTTCTCCTTTGGGATATGTATGTATACCGAGCATCCAAATTTTCTAAGATGACTAACTTCTAGTTTCTCTCCTGAGAAAGCTTCTTATGGATTTTTGTTTTCAAGTACTCGATGAGGAGTACGGTTCTATACATACATAGTTGTCCTTCCTTCTTCCTCCCAAAGGTGCATAGGAATATCCTTTTCATATAGCATTTATTTCGATGATTCCATTATGGTTTGGTTATTTTGTTCCATAACCCCATTCTGCTGAGGATTGTATGGAGTTCTCAAATCCCTCTTAATCCCAGACTCTTTACAAATTTCCTTGAATTACTCTAAGGTGAATTCTTCGCTAGTATCTGACTGTAGAGTCTTGATCATCCTTTTTGTTCTCGAACACGGATTTATATTCCTTGAACTTACTGAATGCTTAATTTTTCAATTTCAAGAAATATATACAATTCTTATGTGGCGAAACATCTATAAAGGAAAATTAGTACACATACCCACTTAATGAGCTAGAAGACATGGGTCCACATAAATCCGAGTGTACTATATCCAATATTCCTTTATCCTTTCTTTAACTACTGGTAAATATATAATTTGCATTATTTCCTTATGCACATCCTTTGCAAACTCCTTCATTCTTTTCTTGGATATCTATAAGTATGGAGACTGTCTTTCTTTCCAATCAATAGTGCTATGTAGTGAACATGTGCAAGCCTTCGGTGCCATAGTTCACTTGGTTCTATTGACTCATGGACCAATCATTTTTTAGGATGTCCTTTCAGTTTGTACAAGTCACCATCTTTTTCTCCAATCATTGTTTCATTATCTATTGTCTTTCCTTTAGGCCACATTAGAACTTGGTCATCATCCCTTTACATCTAGTGCATAGATGGGGAGAAGATTCTTCTTCCATCTTGGAAAATACATCACATCCTTCATTTTCAAATATTTGTCAGAATCTAGATTTTTTAAAGCTTCCCCACTCCATTTTATGGGGTATTGATAATCATCCGCAAGTTCCACCTTGTGAGGTGACTCAAACTTAGACATATTACTGACTGATTCTTTATATCCCATCAGTGTTTCAATTACCCACTATTCACAAGATAATAATTGAGTTTATGTTATATAGTGCTCATATTATCACATACTCTTCATATGAATCATCCTTCTCTCTTCTTATTCTTCTTGTAGTTATTCCTGGAGTAAACTGTGAGAGCTTCATATTTATTTTCAACCATCTTCTCTCCTCTTGGTACAAGTCGAGCTTCTTCTTTTGTGCATTATTCTTGGACTCAGCTGAAAGAGATCAAATTCCTTATTTCATATATTGCTTGAATGAATGAGTTCCATTATATAGGTATACCATTCAAGGTAATCATCATAATTTCTACTTCTTTGACATTCTCTTCAACCACTTCAAGTTGTTCTTTGATTTGAGCAACCCTTGTGAAGTAATAATGTATAGTTTCTTATTTTTGTATCTTCACATTCTTCAACTAGTTCCTCAAATTCATCTTTTGGTTGATGTTCTTTCCCTACAACATCTTTTTCAAAGCATCATATACTTCCTTCGGTGTCTTGAAGGAAGACACATGGGGGATGAGGTGACCCCTAATAGAATCTGCAATGATTCTCTAGGCTTTAACCAAGTTCTTCTTATGAGTATATTTAGCATCATCTCCCTCTAGTTCTAGAAATTCTCCAATGATGTGCTGATCCAAATCATTCTCTTCAAGGATCAGGGTGATTATGTACTTCCATGCTCGAAAGTTATCAGCCCCTCCAAGATTGTCCTCAAGATGAGTATGGTCAGTCATATTTTCAAATGATATCCTCAAATGGAAATAGTAAATATTTATATCTTACCGATTTGAGGTGTTTGACCTGGTTCCGGAGTTGGATGACCTAGGGTTTGTTAGAGAAACCCTAATTTTCCAATATTGGAGTTTGGGAATTTTTTTTGGACATAAATATGCACCTCCTTGAGATGAGTTGCTCATTAGGGTCCTTTTTTGAAGACAAGTGTGGGAATCCTCTGAAACTTGATGCCCTAGTTTCTCCCATCACTAGTGACAGGGTCAAAATTGAAACTTATTCAAATATGAAACTTCTTCCACCAAAAGATGCACCCTACTAAGGCGATTTATCCTATCCCTTTTTTCTTCATGATCTGTGGAGAGAATACCTTGAACTAGGAGGCCCTAGTTTTCATTGTTACACAATGTCTTCTTTAAGAGAGCCTTTGATACCATGTTAGTTTTTCTTAGATATTATTATCTTATTTAGGATTTTTATCTAAAATAATAACAAGTACAACAATCTACATAAGGTAGAACAAATACAAAAGACAAAAATATTTTCACCAGGGAAACCATAAAGGAGAAAACCCCACAAACTTCCTGAAAATAGTACAGTCACAAAGACCGTGTCATAAGGTGAAAAAACCTAGTAATAAGAATTCTTCAACAACTATCTATATTTCCTCCTTCTCTCTCTCTATATCATGTGAACTTGAGTGAATGTGAGGTGTGTATAAATGAGGGAGGGTGCCTCCCTATTGATACTAATTAAGTTATTGACCTATTACATGATTGTGTTTGACCTCTTACCCTAACATGGAAGAATTCTCCTAGAGAGACTCAAAAAATACATTAAATGATGTTTCACTAAGGACTATTTCCACAAATTACAACGAAGGTTGTACCTTAGGGTATATACACAATAATGACATCCCGAAAGGAGGAAAACACATCTCTGATGGGGATACAACAACATATAATGATAATATACATCAGAATATCTTTTGAAGTTACAAACTCATCAACAATGCAACTAGAGGATTCTACATGAGAACTAATCCTTTATATTGAACAATAGTTTCCCACATCTAAAGCTTTGAGTACAAATCTCTTCTAAGAGGGAGGGGATGTTCAGAATCCATGTCAACCCTTATATTTACATTGTTAGTATATTTTTTGTTGGATGTATATGATTTGTAACTCGTCTTGCGAGTATATTGTACTATCCCACATTCATGGGAAGTAATATTTGTTTAGATTAGACTTAGTATATAAGTATGTGTTGAGGCCAGTGTTACAAAGAGAAAATTCCTATGGCTTGGGGTAAAAAAAACAAACTAAATGACACTAGAAATCAATCCACTTCAATAGTCCAAAGAAATAAATGCTGCTAACACTAAGGGATATAAAACATACCTTTCTCTGGATGGTTGTAGTAGATACCCGTTGATAATTTCAACCATGCTTGTCCCTACATTCCATTCTCAACAATAACAAAACAACCAAGCATGATATATGTTAAGTGATAGACCTACTCTAACATATATAAATCCAACATGTATAACCAAATACAACTATATCCATGGATAAGAATATTCATAGTCATACACATGTAATGGATGAGAAATAGATATTTATATTAATAATGAACAAAGATAACAGTGACAAACTCTGTCGGCACCTCATCAAAACAAATAAATAAATAGATTCCTCCACCTGGGCCTCCACCACTTTAATCCTCCATATCAATGGGAATCTTACAAGACAATAACAATCTTGGGAAGAGAAACAATGTGTGATCAAAAGGGAAAAAGGGATGTAGACTCAAGCATGTATGAATATGGAAACAATCCACTATAGTTTCCTTCCTCTCATAGGTTCTCCTCCTCTAATGAATCCAAGAGGCTCAATATATATCCCTTAAATAGGAAATGAAGGGTTGATTCGGAGTGTTTCTAGGCATATGGAAGACCAAGAGTCAAGTTATTCCGGAATCATTGAGGAAAAATCCAAATATTTTATTTTTTATGTAAATTTCCCGATGTACATGGGTCATAGTGGATAAAATTGCATGTACATGTGTCTTTTCAGCTAAAACCCATGTATAGAAATAAATAAGTGTTTTTTAAGGGATTTATTGGATCATCAAAGTATATTTTGAGCAAAGGGGGTCTAAGGAGTCTGCGTAGGGATATGGAAGGCCATAAAAGTGTGATCTACCAAGTGTGGTAAAATCAACTATAACAGATGCCCCATAATGTGTGATATCAGAGGGGTAACATGATGGACGAAATACATTATATATGTCCCAAAAGTGGAGCAATGAATTCCCAAGTGGAAAAACCTACCATGCATTAGTACAATACAATGATAAATCTCAGCATGCAACTGCAAATATACATTGTAGCAGTCTTGAATACATAAGAGTATAATGTCCATGAATAGGAAAAATAACATATGTCACATGTGGTCATCACCATGTATAATATATAGTGAACATTATCTCCATAATGGATGAAGATATCTTATAATAAAATCGAATCTGGGCATGAGAGTTGAAATCTCATGAATACTGGCATGATCAAGGAGGTAGCATATGTGGAATTCCACCAAGCTCAAAAGTATTCTACAGAAACTGCTATTGGTACATGTACCATCATCCGAATGAAGGTGCGGAGGTCTAGCATGATGGTCCATCATGTGATTATTGATCACTGATGTATACCATTAATAGATTTGAGATATCCCATCGATAATGATAATGGGAATCAAGGTACATAGTACAATCCAGTAAGTGTGAATATATGTGTTGATGTCGAACACTCGGAAGAATCCATCGATTAGGGTACATTAATGTATTCCCAAAATAGTCGATGGCGAGAGGACATGCCACTGATGAATGTCAGTCTCATGGCACACAATGGACTCTAGAATCCTATCATAGAATAAATTATCTAAATTCAATGGAATGGAATTCACTGGAAGGAGGGAATTAAGGAATCCTCCATCACCCAACATGAGGTACACAAAAATGCAAGATAATTTGGAAGAACTTAGATGAACAATATGTGGACGAACCAAAAATTATACCAGGAATGGTCGACATGCAAAGACAAGATCACCGAGGAATGAACAACTCAGGTTAATACTTCCTTCAAATAAGAGAATAAGGCATATAGTTACTAAGAGGAAGCATAGACTCGACATGCAAGTTGGGGAAACTTTGTGACACAAGAGGCATCGACAGAGGCTTCGTAGGTACTGGAAGCATAACCATTTGGGGGAGGAAACTCATAATAATGTGTACAACTCCTAAATTCATACTAGTACCCCAAATTATGGATGGAATATACGGTTCTCTATTCGAAGGAGACACGACTCGAAAGCTGCCAAAAGAAATATCATTTCACGTCCGACTTTTTTATGTTTTTAAATTTTTTTGGTCTTTTTTAGATTAGGAAGGTTCTTATAGTACATAGCTAGGAGGATATGAGTGTCAAGGGAAAGAAAACTAGTTCCAAGAAGTGGAACATACCTGTGCTCAATCCAAGGAAGCATGTGTAGGATAAGGACACTCATGGGGGATGTCTCCTCTTGGTAAGGTATGATGAAGCTGCAACATATATAAAAAAGGCTCTTCTTAGCTAGGTTTGAGACAAGCTCGGTCTATATGGCTTGGAACTATGAAGCGGGGAGCTAACATAAAGCTCAATAAGGAAATAAAATGCATGAAATGCAATTACAACTTGATATAAATGAGAGTCCATGTGAAATATGGCCAGCATCAAGTTCAAGATAGAATATGTGGTTCTCTCTCTAAATATATGGCATGACTATAAGGGACTCCATGACCTAGGGAAAGAATCTGAGCATGGGTACCAAATGACAAAGCGAGATCTAACTAGGGAAACCATGAATAGGAAGGCTCTACCACTTATGTAATGTCACTTCTAGTAGCAATGTGATGGTTCCATAACATTACAAAGTGGGTTTGTACATATAGTTAAGGTGACATGGCCATAAGGCAATGCATAATGCAAGTGGAAATGTGATCCTATCCTAAATGATAGTTCGAAATTATACCTGTAATAGATACGAACGGGTCAAGAACTCAGAAAAAGTAAAATAGAATCAAGTCCCTACACCACAATAATAGGCCAAAATAATTCAAAAGAGTTAATAAGGGTGAAAACTATAGGCTAGTGGGTAAAAATCTCAAAATAACACTAGTACAAAATGAGAAATTATCTACTACATGACTAAAAATTCTAGTCACCACAGGTTTTTCAAGTGATTTACTACTAAATATGAGCAATTTTGATTGACCCAACTATAAATGACTAAAATTAAATACTAATTTAGTCACCAGTTAAAAAATATGACTAGATAATAAGTGACAGAGTTAAAAATGATTAATTTAGTCATGACATAAAAAATGACTAGCTAGAAGAATATGAATTAGTCATTTATGTTAGTCATTTTTAATTGTGTCATGGAAAATTGCAATTGTGACNTATCTTCTATTAGTAATATTGGTTCAATGCACCTCGATCTCTAGAGATCCAACAAAGCAATTGCAGGAATTTTCTCTTGACCATCTTCATCCCTGCTGCACCATTGAAGCAAACCATTAAGCGCATGCCAAAGGAAAATTAGGTTCCTACAATTACGAATTAGGTACTAGAACCAGTACCATATCGATACCTAAAAGCATCATATCTAGTTGTTGATCCTTCAATTTAAGAGTCTTAAGTCCCATACCAATGTGCTTTTCTAACTTCAATATAACTATCACTAGAACAAGTACCATATCGATACCTAAAAGCATCATAGCTAGTTGTTGATCCTTCAATGTAAGAGTCTTAAGTCCCATACCAATGTGATTTTCTAACTTCAATATAACTATCATGATCTGTGACCATCAAACTAGTTGCAAAAGTCAACATAGCTTCACCGGGATCAGTTCCTTTAAACATCGTAGCAGTTGATCCAATAAAATTTGAACTTGTGGAAGCACCAAGAATAATATTTTAACCAATCAAAGACTTAATTATAATTAAATTGGCATGATGACCCAAAACCAGTCTCAGATCCATATGCAGTAAAGGTAGAGGCCCGACCCCATCTAAGAGTTTCAGGTAAATATTTCAGTTCCTCGACCTCTTAAAGGCCTGACCTCGCAGAATATGATACGTATAATGCAGTGAAGACCTCTCCTTATCACTATCAAGTTAAAACTCCTTCATGCATTAGTGGCCAGATAAATTTTGCATCTGACATCACCACCCACCTAATTCACGATGTGCACAACTCTTCTCAGCCAATGTACTCGATCCAAGTTTAATGTTTCACATCTTTTCATGCCAAAGAAAGAAACTAAGGTATTGATATTCTATATACAATAAACTTCTTAGTTAAGAGGTGGTGCTAGGAATCAATTTCATAAACTTAACATTATGTTCATAATGTTTGACAACAACCAAAATGTTCTAGCAATGGCCACAAATTAATGTGCATGTTTAGAGTAGTAATTTTACGAGTGTGCTTAGATCAAGAAATTCAACACTAAAGCTTGTTCACTATTGGAATTTGGTGGAAAAGACCCATGGAAAAGTAGTTGGGGATATTAATGCATACAAATTTATCCCATTAGGAAATTTAAACCTCCTTTATGCATTAGTGGCCAGATAAATTTTGCATCTGACATCACCACCCACCTAATTCACGATGTGCACAACTCTTCTCGGCCAATGTACTCGATCCAAGTTTAATGTTTCACATCTTTTCATGCCAAAGAAAGAAACTAAGGTATTTATATTCTATATACAATAAACTTCTTAGTTAATAGGTGGTGCTAGGAATCAATGTCATAACCTTAACATTATGTTCATAATGTTTGACAACAACCAAAATGTTCTAGCAATGGCCACAAATTAATGTGCATGTTTAGAGTAGTAATTTTACGAGTGTGCTTAGATCAAGAAATTGAACACTAAAGCATGTTCACTATTGGAATTTGGTGGAAAAGACCCATGGAAAAGTAGTTGGGGATATTAATGCATACAAATTTATCCCATTAGGAAGTGTCTTAGAAAAGACTTCATTATAAATTTGAGTGCATGGCGTAATATGGGTGTGCACATCTCCATATTCTATGAGAGGGTTTTCTTGATTGGAACATTTTTCATGTGAGCTAGAAGGGGATACCGTTTCTCCTCAAATGTTACTTACAACTTTGAATCTTGATATGAAATGTTCAACAATTCATTAGTTTCAAGACCAACAATCAACTAAAGTCCATAATTTGTGGAGCTCCAAGCAATTTGTGTAGTTGGTTGAGTACCATGAATTTCCAATGGAAAAGGTGTAATTGAAGTCATGTTTATTAGCATAGAGTGGAACAAATAAAATGTTGCATGATTGCAAACATTGACATAGTGGGAATTTGAGAATTTTGGACTATTCAATCATTTTCTTAATTTCTCATTGTTGGATGCACCTTATGGACCTATTGACCCACTTTTGTAGGTTTTTGGTGGACATTAATAAAATTATCTTCTATTATTTGATTACATTATGTTTTAATATTTTTATCTCTTTTATAATTTTTTGTTTGTTTGCTAGAATCTCTAAAAGACTGCACCCAACTGACTGGATTTTAAGTATCTCCTCCCAACTAGCTCACCCCTAAAGGGAATTGAGCTCGAGTGGCCTTGTTTACGAGCCCCACACCTTAACTAAATAAGATAAAAAGAATTGACCCCTCTTTTATAATATTTATAAATATTTATACATTTTATTGTTTCCATTATTTTTGTCTTTTGGCATATGTTCACAACAAACTACACTTTTAACTTTTATTAGTAAAAACTATAGTGAAATCCCTATCTCACTCCTAACACAATTCTTTAATTGGATCATTTCCTTTTTATTACCTTTAATTTGATCACTTACTTTTTATCTCCAATGTAACTATTGGTTTTCTTGGTTAAAATAACTATCACTTCCTTTTTATCACAATGTAACTATCAGTATTTTTAACTATTGGTTTTCTTGGTTAAAATAACTACCACTTATTTTTTATCACCCATGTAAATATTGGTATTCTTGGTTAAAATAACTGAAAATAACTAATAATGCGAGGCAATTGATATTTCCTTTAATGTCTTAGAGTTTTATCCAAGCTTTTTTTACTAGAAAAAAAAATGTTACAAATTATGACATATTAAACAGCCTTCGAACAGGGACCTGGCTTTGAACAGGGGACCTGGAGTGGAGTGAAGAAGGGAGTAAGAATTTCACAAGGAGTGATGAATAAATGGTGGGATCTATGGACTAAGTTTTAAAATGTTATAGCTACCATCATTACAGTAGAAAACATAAAATAAAACAAATGATAAGATCTTATCGGGAGCTATTAGCATCCATATCTGTCGCAATGCAGTTGTAAAAATGACAATTTTGGGATCAAATGGTCAGGAAGAACCTCAAATATATGGATGATATGCAACTTCCTTCAGATATAAGGAATATGGATTACCTCTAGCTGTACCAGATTCAGAATGGGATGATTAATTCATTCATGGATGACTTACCAAACAAGAATCTTAGCGGGCTGAGCAAGGGATCCATCGAGCAGATGACGACTTAACCAAATTGAATGCTATCAATGTGGAAAAGAACCAAGGATTCCATGGGAATAATAGAATTCTTTCTCTTTTGATATGCAGAATTTATGTGAACAAAACCCTAACCCATCCAAGCCAATTCGATTGACATGCATCATAGAGCTTGGAACCATCATGAGTATCAATCTAGGGTTTAGATAGGTATGCACTAGTATCTATACTATGCACATTATGTCATGTTAGGTTACACACATGGAGATATCAGTCATTCCCAATAGCAGCCAAGTTTTAGAAAGTACCCATAGACTTATAAGGAAGAAATATGAATTGGGCATTTAATCACATTAAAGGAGAAATATAGAGAAGTTTCTAAAGTATTGGCTTATATTGTATTATTTGGAAATATGTGACCTATAATATTTGAGTTGTTCTCTCTCTCTATATATATCCTTGTTATCCTTTTATGTGTAATTCATTCTGATGTAATAAGAGATGGATGCCAATGGGGAAAATATGGGCCAAAAATGACAAGAAACAATCCAAATCTGAGATCTTATTACAAATTCATTATGGCACCCAATTTCAAAGTCAAAAGATTGGTTAGACCTTGTTCTTTTCTGGAATGAAGTCAATTACATACAAACCAACCTGCTACTATAAATATGTTAAAATATGGTGGATTTTTTCTAGGTTCAAATATGTGTCGAAGACTCATTGACTGTAGTGACAACCTATGAAGGAAAACACACTCATTCTCTGAGTCATCTGGCTATAGAAGTCATGCAGGCTAGTTCGTCCAACCAGCTCATTGATGAGGGATTGGATAGAACAAATTGTGTAGCATACAACCTATTAATACCCTTTTCAAGAAACATTCCGAGAATATCAACATTGAGTATGTTTCCAATGATTTCACTTGACCTCTCAAACAACCGGCCTAATGGAACCACAGGAATACATGTCAACCCACCTAGTATCGGATTACATATGCAAACACATTTAAATGCAGGAAGCTTCCAACACTTGACTCCATTATCTAAAAATATGGGAAATGTATTGGATATGAATCAATTGGATCACTCATCGATCATGGATTCCATGGATTCTATGAAGGAAGATCCCAAATTCACCGCATCTCTGGTTGTAGCCATAAATGGCTCTATTTTGAAGTTGGGCACTCCAATTGAGAGAACTGCCAAACATTCTCTTGCAATGCAATACATCAATGGATCAACTCTGGAAGGAAATGTTTGAGTCCGTAACTCCTACTACAAATTTTCCAAATTTGATTGTGATTGGGGAAACAACAATGCAGAGTATCATAGCTTCCATTATTACAATGAATCGAAAATAAGAAAATCACAACCTTTATCTTCCTCTATCAATTGAAAAACAAATATAAAAAAATTGTTGAATGCCTTTGTAAACCATAAACTTTTAGCCACAAATACTAGTACTAGTTTGGTTTAATCTTTCTGAAAACTCACTGCATACAGTGTCACTTATCCTTGATGACTGTAGTTTGAGAAGTTGTTGTCACTTTGGACTCCAAAGTGATTGATACACCACAAGAGAGGGTCCAGATAAGTAACTCCATTCAGCCACATAGTTTGGCTTTCCCTCACTTTGCTTCATGGTTATTTATAACTTGGAGTACGTACAATAATATATTATTGAAATATCTAGTATTTTTATTATGCAAATAACATGCTTCTCCCTAGTGCGGTTATAAAATTGGTTAAAAATATGTAATCCAAGGTGCTCAAATGATTATAATTGATCAACACACTACATAGAATCTTGTACATGTTATTTCTGTTCTTTTTGCATATTCAATGTTTTACAATACATTGTTGGTAAGTATTCATAAATTTGTGGAAAGATGTTTGTACTTTGGCATAAATGGGCCACTAATCTATGCTTTATTTATATTATTCACTGTACTATTATTTTAACATGATTATATGTGGTTGGATATTAGGGAGAACCTGCATAAGCAGACTATTAAGCTTTCTACTACTTGGAGAAAGCAGTAAGCAGGAATATATTTTCACTTATTTCCAAGATGAAAGCATATATATTTAAATAAAGATACAAAATGAGACAATTCTCGGCTTTTATTCCTATATGTTCTTCATTCCTGTCATACAATTTTCAAAACTTAATATTTTTGTATGTGTTAAATCTAGTGGCTAGAAATCCCTACAATCATGTTTTTGGAATTGTAGCTAGAACCAAAGGCCCTATCTTTACTTGGTGCAGTATATTTAGATGGAGACTGTGTCAAAAATGAAATAAAAGCAGTTTCTTGGTGGTTTCATAAAGCTACTTAGAAGGTAAATTGGTCCATATGTACTTTTTTCATGAATAATATAAGGATTAATCACTGAAGTACCTACATTGTGTGTCAGATATGATGCACTTAACACATTCCACCTCACTTAATAGTGTAATATTCATTGTTATACGTATGCATTCATTGAGGTTTTGTTTTACTATGTTTGGCACTCATTTGTACCATTCTACCTTAACATCAAATCTAAGATAAGATAATTTTATTAATGTCCAACAAATGAGCATATATTATGTTATGTTAAAAGGATTATTGCAGAAATGGCTGATCTAATTCTCGTTCAGTAAAATTCTAATACATTTTGTGGGAATTAGATGTGATTACTTCAAGAAAAATAATATAAGTTCCCTACAACTGAACATAAAACTACAATGGACCTTACTGGAAGCAATATTCCTATGCCACTTGTGCTGAATCCAAAATGTTATCTCAATGTTCTTCCTTGTAGCGACCATTAAACTTGGTCCTTTTATTCTTATTATCTTCAGGTTTATTGTGAAAGAATTATTTTTCCTTTTGACGATCAACAAGACCAAAAGCAACAGCTTTTCGCTAGTTCTGTAGGTTTTAAGTTTTCTTGCAAATAAAGTTGTTTGAGAGTAGTTGTTCCTCCTTCAAGTATTTGATATAGCCCTCTTTATTGAGTATGTTGTTTGGATTTATAGTTCCAACAAAAGTGGTATTTTTCTCCCTATATTTGATGGACCTAAACCTTAGTGCTAGGTTGATGAGTCCTCCTCTTCCTGCAGGGGGTGTGCTATTATGAAGCATATTTCCACCCAATTTCTTTGAGATTTTTCCTTGAGATGGGAATTGGGAATTCTATCCAATAGTCTCTAACATTTGACCTTCCATAGCTAATTATGGCATATTTTATTCCTATCACGTAGTATATGTTTGCTAAGGGTTGATGGCCTACCCATGCATCTTCCCAAAATTTGGTTTTGCTTGCATCATCGATGACCTATAAACTATGGTGACTAATTAAATACTTATTTTTCATTATGTTATTCAAAATGCTAAATTTGTTGGGCATGTATTTTTCTCCTATGAATAACTTATTACTAAATAAACATCAACACCTATGCATGAAACCCTAGTAGGGGAGAGAATTATATTGCATAGATGTCATAGTGCATGGTAGCACTACCCTGGATGTGAAGCCACATATACGTGCAATGCTCACTAGAATGACCATAAATTATCTACTTGAAGGGAATCAAAGAGCAACTAGGCAATGTCCATCCTATTGTTGGACATCGAACAATTTTTACAAATAGTTTTTTGTGCATCCTAACTATAGGACTATAGTTCCTTGAGATTAAATCTTATGGAGTAACTTTATTTTTGATGGGTTTTAATATTTACTAAGCAATTTAGATTAATTTTTCAATGAAAGATGAGAAGGGTAATTTTAAAGAATATGGAGAGGCAAGAGGTCATCAGAAGGTTGTATCAAGTAGACTGCATACTGTATTTTTTAAATATTTGGTGATCTAAGTAATTTTGAAATGGCACTTTATTCATGAGCAACCTTGATGGAGTAGAAAGTTCATGTACATATCTGAGAGTTGAAATAACAAATGTCAGAATTCTAATGCTTTCTTGGTAAGTCAAACATGAATACAACTACACCTTCTTTTTTACTATCATATTTGATATTTGGTATCTAGATTCTGATAAACAAATATCGTACTTCTTCAGGAAGATGTGAGCTGAAAAACAGAGTTATTTTACTTTGATATGCTTGATATATTTGAATTTGTGAAAATATTTCTTATAACCTATTTTCAAGGATTACCTCAACCGTACTCTTATCCTTCCTATTATTTGATAGGATTATCTCAACTTATCATGAATGAGAAACAATATAATGTCTATCGGACCACACTACTTAATATTGTCCATGACGCACGATGAGTGGAGAAGGGGCTTAAAACTTTGTAATTTATCCTTCTTGGGTATATGTGGAATTGTGAGTTTGCATTCTTTTTTCCTTGGAACCTTGATCTTCTCACTCTCCTAAGATGAGGTGTAATGTATTTTGTGGTTACCTCTTGTGTTTGTTTTTCTTGAGTAATAGTTTCTATTTACAATGGATCTTCACTGTTACTTTTCTTTTAAACCAAACAAACTAGATTATAAAAACCAAGTTAAAATAAATAAATGAAGAAGTATGACTTTATAAAATCACTATACAGAAGGGGCACGGTTTGGGTCACGTGTGATTTAACGAGACGCCTGTAGGGTGATCAGGGATGGAATTTGGTTTGAATTTTAACAGTTGAACTATTTTTTTTTACATTTTGAGTATATATACTCCCAAACCTTGGTCTAAAATTTAGCCTTCATCACATCAAATAGTTGCTTGTCTATAGTAATTTTTTTTTAAATATATATAGTTACCTTCCCATAGTAAATTTTTACTAAAAATATAAATCTTTGAATGAAGAAATTGTTAAAACTTCACATTTAAATAGGAAATAAAAAAGTAATTAACTACATAGAATTTGAAATCAAATGTTCAGTGCGAAAAAATTTAAACAGAAAAATAGAGAAAAGAATATGTACCTTTTGTTACATATATGCACTAGATATGCATGGGAAGGCGCAACCATTGGTTGTCTGCTTAGCTAACAATTTATAAGTTGTTATTTAAGTGCCAAGCTATTTGTGTTGGTTTCTCTAACAAATCAATGGCCATAAGAAAGGAAATTTGAATGGTCTCTTGTAAAATGTAGCTCCAAGTTCTGTTGAGAGTTCCATGGGATTTTTTTTGTTGTACAACTATTCCAAATGAATTTCTGATGTACAACTTCTCCCAGTTGAACTGAAATTTTTGAAAATTATTTCATTGTACACACAAGAAAATTTAACGCCATTTTGGAAAATACACTGACAATCAAAAATACTCTTTGGGAAAAAACCTAAGACAGTCCCAAAAAATTTAACCGTATCTAATGTTTTTCCCGTTAGGGGACATCAAATGACGACTAAGTATGGAATATGTCACATGCATGAAGCACTCAAGGTGACTCGTCAAACCCTATCCCTAGTCTAATATTGTAGTGCATCCTATCTACATGGATAAGTGTGCCTCATTTGGAAGATGAATTGGCACATACAATCATGCTCTTCTTCCGTGAGAATTGCGCCCTCTACAGAAACTGGAATTTTACCCATGCAAGTGCCTTAGGAAACCCAGGGATCTGAATCCTCTCTAAAGACAGATTAGTCATGCATTTTAACACTAAACTGAACTAAAGCAAACTGGAAATTACTAAATCTTGAACAACAGTAAACTGGATTTAACTAGAGGTTTTAAAACTTGGTCAACTTGGAAATGTATTTTTCTTAGTTGAACCCTGACCATTTAAATTTCACTTCCAAATCAGTATGGGTGTCCAGTTCTACACCAAACCAGCCAACTCGGTCAACTCGTTGTGGACAGAGCATGGCCTGGAAAACCACCATGTTAATCCCACGTTAAACCTATATTTAGGTCCAAAAAATAATAACATAGACCCTTTTATACTACTATATGTAAGACACTGATACTTTGCTATTATTTAGTGCAAAGATCTATATTAGCCCAAGATAGCAAAGAGTCTTATTTATTGTCTACTTAGAATGTTAGAACTTAGAAGCGTTAGGATATGGATGAGAGAATGCATAGATTCTCTTGAAATGGACTACACAACATTACATCATAATCATTTTATTAACATAGCTAACAGAGAAAGGTCCCGTCTTCCTATATTTATAGTTTGAGGGCACCCCTTCCATATGCATTCAAGATAATGTATAGATCATGATCTACAAAATGTAGCTTACTGTTATAGTCTATAGATGGTAATATTCCCGGGACTTAGGAATCTACTGAGTAATTCATGGTAAGTTGCCCTTTATATTGATGTTATTTTCTCTGTACAACCTCAAACTCCACAAACAAATAATAGTAAACATCTGAATAAAGTAAGTAATCAAGGTTTGGAATATTTAAAATAGTATTTTTTCATTAAAATTTTAAAATTTATGTATTTTTCAATAAAATGAGTCATTAAATTCAAATTAGTGTCAGTCATGGCCGAGTTTAAGTCCGAGTCCAAGTTGACCCTCAGTTGATTCCAGGTTTTAAAACATTTATTTAACTGAAGGGCACAAAATGGGAAATATACTAAGATTGGCGCATGCATGTTGAATGCATTCATGTGCCCTCTACTCTCGTACATAACATGTGCCTCCCTCACACTCTGAGAGGAAAAATGCTGCCATACTGACCTGCAATAAATGCACCCTTACTGTTTCCATAAGGACCAGCAATAAATGTGCCCTTACTGCTACTATACAGACCTATTGTTGCACCTCCTGGCTGAGTGTGCCCTGGTATTTTGGAGAAGGCTGTTGAAACTAAACAAGGTAAATATTTAACACTCCCTCCTAGTGAGGAAATTGTTCTCTGCCAAACCCAGTCTCTCCCTGAACATCACAGACTTCCCTCTTGACATGGGCTTAGTGAATTTATAGATAACCTGGTGATCTGTTTAAACATACTCTAAATACATTGCTTCCTTCTGAACCCTATCATAGAGAAAGTGGTACCTGTTGTTAATGTGATTGGAGTTTTCATGGAATACTATATTATCAGAGAGTCTGATGCAATTTTGATGGTCATAGTAAACCATAGTAGGCTCCAACATCTCACCTATCCACACTACTATCAATTTGTGAAACCAAGGGGCTTCACAGTAGGTAGTGCTGGATGCCTTGTACTTTTCCTAGGAGTTGTCTAACTATTAGACTTTTTGTATCCACATATGACTAGAATCTGTCAAATGACAACTAAAAAGATCAATATGCTAAAAAATTAGTTCCAAAAATTCTAGTAGTTAGATAACTTCCTTTTCCCATGCTGAACTCAATGCAACTGATGCATGTGTCCTGCTGAATCAATATATCAAACTAAACCCAAACTGAAGCAATAACTTGAGGTACTTCCATCTCACTAGTATCCCGTTCCCAGTTAGAATAAATGAACCCTTGCAACATCATCTCACCACCTCCTGCATACCTCATACTAAAATGTATTGTGCCCTTCAAGTAATGGAGCACATGTTTTGCAGCTATTAAGCGAATCTGCCTCAGCTCAACAATATACTGGCTCAACAAGTTTGGTGCAAAACATGTATCAGGCCCAATATTAATAGATACATCAAAGATTCAATCAATTTTCCATACACCGAAGAATATACCACATCAGAATCCAAAATGTCATGCATCTTCCGATTTGCTAACATAGGAGCAGCTAAGGGCTTAAGGTAATCATCTGAAGCATCTCTAGAACCTTAAATCCATACTTATCCTATTTGAGGAACAATTCATGTGTATTTTGCTACACCTCTAGAACCAAGAAATAGTGCTTCAAGCCAATGTCCATCTTGAACTCATGTGCCAACTCTGTCTTGCATCCTCCTATGAGTTTGTCAAGGATTTGTTGGAACTCAGGAAGGAGAATCAGCTACCGAGAAACTAGTTAAAATGTAACAATCAATGAGTCAGATCTGAGCTTAGCTATCAACTACATTTCTACATTCATGAAAAACCCCAAGGTTTATTATTGCAAGGTAAGCCAAAAGAATTCTAAGGTATATAAAGGTTACCTTGGACTATGGCAATCTGTATGGTAGAGAAGAAGATTTATGACTGGCAGGTTACACATTCATGTTGTGTAGGGTCATTGATGATAGGAAATCCACCACAGGGTATATTTTAGCTTTGGTACAGGTGCAGTTTCATGGCTGGGTAAGAAGTAGCATGTAGTGTCACTTTCTTCCATTGAAGCTAAATATAGTCTGGCAATATTTTGTAACTTAGGAGAAGAGTGCAAATTTATTTACCATACCTCCCAGACCATATAAGTTTATGTACATCAGATATAGTCTTGGTTGAATTTATAGTATGATGATTAGGGAAGGATGATGTAGTATATGAGTAATAGTTATAACTATGATAGTCACTAGTCATTTAAATTATAACGTACATGTTAGTATAAAGTCAATATGTCATGGCTTATTTTAGCTTATGACAATTTTTAATTAGTCTTTGACTCTCTATATAAGAGAAATGTGAAGAGTGACGTTGTGTTGTAATAACATAAACACATTTCTCAAAAACTAATAAACAACCATTCTATGCTCTCCCATTTTGTTGGTGTAAAATTTCTGCAATTGTATGCTTTTTTGCTAACTTAAACAATTGCCCAAAGGTCACCATATGCAATCAAGCACAACCTTGATCAGGTTTTGGAAATATCATGGGAATCTTGCTATTGAATTTAACCAGGTTATTTGTTGTCGTGATAAAACCATCAAGATGATCCCTTATTCATTTCGTTGCAACTACTTCTATGACTCTAAGGTGTTCCATGCAGTTAATAAAACATTTTTTACAAACCTTGACTTTGTCAAGTATGAGAAATAGGGCTTGCAAAGGTAAGTTATAAAGTTTTTCCATTAGAGCAATTTTCAGAGCATTATTGTGATGTTGTGGGCTCCGTAACTTGCTTGTTTACTGAGATGTTGGTCTCTTTTTTGTTCTCTTAATTAACTAAGTACAACAATTGTTTTCTCTTTGGATTACTTTATGCCTTTATTTCCTTCTATTTTGAACAAGATCCTTTCGTCATATCTTAGCTTATATTTGCTTGTTTTCAGATCTACACAAAGATGGTTACACCAAATGGTGAAGCACTAGGAGGTGCCATTGGGTTGCCAGCACATGGTTCATACAGAGGGTATTTTTTTCATTATACAAGGGTTTGTTACCAACTATTATAACTTAAAAGCATTAAAAGTTGATACGATTGACAAGTTGAGGAGGGAAATTTCTGCATTAGAGAAAGAGGTACAGGGGAGTTGTTCTTATGAGAATATTTGTTACAAACCTATTTTAAGAATGTTGAATCCATAGATAGAGCTGCAAAGGGAGTCATAATACATGTAGATGTTTTGAATAACTTCTTTCCATGTTGCAACATGGTCTTGTCCTAACATTTTATTGAATGTATGTGAATGGTGTTAAGATCATGAGGCACCAAAGATTCTAGGATTTCTAGACTTATTCATTCATATTAGACTATAATGTATTGTGCCCTTCAAGTAATGGAGCACGTGTTTTACTGATACTAAGTGAATCTGCCTCAGCTGAACCAGATACTGGCTCAAGGAGTTCAATGCAAAACATGTATTAGGCCCGATATTAATAGATACATCAAAGATTCAATCAATTCTCCATACACCACAGAATATACCACATCAGAATCCAAAATGTCATGCAAATTCCGATTTGCTAACATA
Source organism: Pseudotsuga menziesii (assembly GCA_001517045.1). NCBI lineage: Eukaryota > Viridiplantae > Streptophyta > Pinopsida > Pinales > Pinaceae > Pseudotsuga > Pseudotsuga menziesii. The sequence continues at coordinate 147,616 of LPNX011134050.1, forward strand.
GGAGTAGCTAAGGTTTTAAAGTCATCATCTGAAGCTTCTTCACAATCTTAACTGCATACTTATCCTATTTGATGAACACTTCATGTGGATTCTGCCACACTTCTATGCCCAATAAATAGTGCTTCAACCCAATGTCCATCTTGAACTCACGTGCCAACTATGCCTTGCATCTTGCCATGAGTTTCTCAAGGATTTGATGGAACATCTGCACCATGAGGAAGGAGAATCAGCTACCAAGAAACTAGGTAAAATGAAACAAGCAGTGAGTTGGATCTGAGCTTAGCTGTCAACTACATTTCTAGATTCGTGACAAACCCCAAGGATGATCATTTCAATGGTAGTCAAAACAATTCTAAGGTATATAAAGGTTATCATGGACTATGACAATATGTATGGTAGAGAAGAGGATTTATGACTGGAAGCTTACACATTCATGTTGGGTAGTGTCATTGATGACAGGAAATATGGCACAGGGTATATTTTTATCTTGGGTATAGGAGCAGTTTCATTGCTGAGTAAGAAGCAACATGTACTGTCACTTTATTCCATTGAAGCTGAAGATATTCTTGCAATATTTTGCAACTCATGAGAAGAGTGAAAATTTATTTACCATACCTCTTAGTCCATATAAGTTTCTGTACATCAGATATAAGCTTGGTTGAATTTCTAGTATGATGATTAGGGAAGGATGATGTAGTATATGAGTAATAGTTATAACTATGATATTCACTAGTCATTTAAGTTATAATGTACATGTTAGTATAAATTCAATATGTCATGGCTTATTTTAGCTTATGACAATTTTTAATTTGTCTCTGAATGTCTATATAAGCGAAATGTGAAAAGTGGCATTGTGTTGTACTAACATAAACACATTTCTCAAAATGTAATAAACAACCATTCTATGCTCTCCCATTTTGTTGGTGTAAAATTTATGGAGCTGTATGCACTTTTGCTAACTTAAACTATTTCCCAAAGGTCATCATATTCAATCAAATACATCCTTGATTAGTTTTTTGAAATATCATGAGCATCTTAGCATTGAATTTAACCAGATTGTTTGTCGCCTTGATAAAACCATCAAGATGATCCCTTATTCATTGCCTTGCAACTACTTGTACAACTCTAAGGTGTTCCATACAGTTAATAAAACATTTTTTACAAACCTTGACTTTGTCAAGTATGAGAAACAGGGCTTTAAAAGGAAAGTTATAAAGTTTTTCCATTAGAGCAATTTTTAGAGCATTATTGTGATGCTTGTGGGCTCAGTAACTTGATTGTTTACCAAGATGTTGGTCTCTTTTCTGTTCTCTTAATTAACTAAATACAACAATTGTTTCCTCTTCGGATTAATTTATGCCTTTATTTCCTTCTATTTTGAACAGGATCATTCAATCATATCTTAGCTTATATTTCCTTGTTTTCAGATCCGCACAAAGATGGTTGCACCAAGTGGTGAAGCAGTAGAAGGTGTCATTGGGTTGCCAACACATGGTTTAGACATAGGTTTTTTTTTCATTATACAAGGGTTTGTTACCAACTATTATAACTTAAAAGCATTAAAAGTTGATACGATTGACAAATTGAGGAGGGAAATTCCTACATTAGAGAAAGAGGTCCAGGGGAGTCATTCTTATGAGAATGTTTGTTACAGACCTATTTTAAGAAGGTTGAATCCATAGATAGAGTTGCAAAGGGAGTCATAATACATGTATATGTTTTGAATAACTGCTTTCCATGTTCCAACATGTTCTTGTCCTAACATTTTATTAAATGTATGTGAATGGTGTTAAGATTAGGAGGCCCTAAATATTCAAGGATTTCTATACTTATTCATTCATCTCAGACTATAATGTACTGTGCCCTTCAAGTAATGGAGAACATGTTTTGCTGCTACTAAGCGAATCTGCCTCAGCTCAACCATATACTGGCTCAAGGAGTTCAGTGCAAAACATGTATCGGGCCTAATATTAACTGATACATCAAATATTCAATCAACTATACATACACACTAAAGAATCTATGACATTCAAACCCAAAATGTCATGCAACTTCTAATTTGCTAACATAGGAGTAGCTAAGGGTTTAAGGTCATCATCTAAAGCATCTTCAGAATATTAACTGTATACTTATCTTGTTTGACGACCACTTCATGTGGATTCTGCCATACCTATAGACCCAAGAAGTAGTGCTTCAACCCAATGTCCATCTTGAACTCACATGCCGACTCTGCCTTTCATCCTGCTATGCACTTCTCAAGGATTTGTTGGAACTGCTGCACCATCAGGAAGGCGAATCAACTACCGAGCAACTAGGTAACATGTAACAACCAATGAGACAGATCTGAGTTTAGCTATCAACTACATTTATATATTCGTGATGAACCCCAAGACTGATCATTTCAATGGCATCCAAAATAATTCTAGGTATTTAAAGGTTACCTTGGACTACGACAATCTGTATGGTAGAGAATAGGATTTGTGACTGACAGGTTACACATTCATGTTGGGTAGGGTCATTGATGACAGGAAATCCACCATAGGGTATATTTTTAGCTTTGGTATAGGTGCAGTTTCATTGCTGGGTAAGAAGCAACATGTAGTGTCACTTTCTTCAATTGAAGCTGAATATAGTCTGGCGATATTTTGCAACTTAGGAGAAGATTGCAAATTTATTTCCCATACCTCTCAGTCCATATAAGTTTCTATACATCAGAGATAATATTTGTTGAATTTCTAGTATGATGATTAGGGAAGGATGATGTAGTATACGAGTAATAGTTATAACTATGATATTCACTAGTCATTTAAGTTATAACGTACATGTTAGTATAAAGTCAATATGTCATGGCTTATTTTAGCTTATGAAAAATTTTAATTAGTCTCTGAATCTCTATATAAGTGAAATGTGAAGTGTTACATTATGTGTACTAACATAAACACATTTCTCAAAAAGTAATAAACAACCATTCTATGCTCTCCCATTTTGTTGGTGTAAAATTTCTGCAGTTGTATGCATTTTTGCTAACTTAAATAATTGCCCAAAGGTCACCATATTCAATAAAATACAGCCTTGATCAGGTTTTGGAAATATCATGGGAATATTGCTATTGAATTTAACCAGGTTGTTTGTCACCCTGATAAAACCATCAAGATGATCCCTTATTCATTTTGTTGCAACTATTTCTACGACTCTAAGGTGTTCCATGCAGTTAATAAAACATTTACCTTGACTTTGTCAAGTATGAGTAACAGGGCTTGCAAAGGTAAGTTATAAAGTTTTTCCATTAGAGAAATTTTTAGAGCATTATTGTGATGCTTATGGGCTCAGTAACTTGCTTGTTCACCAAGATGTTGGTCTCTTTTTTTGTTCTCTTAATTAACTATGTACAACAATTGTTTACTCTTCGGATGAATTTATGCCTTTATTTCCTTCTATTTTGAACAGGATCCTTCAGTCATATCATAGCTTATATTTCCTTGTTTTCAGATCCACACAAAGATGGTTGCAACAGGCAGTGAATCACTAGGAGGTGTCATCGGGTTGCCAGCACATTGTTCATACAAGTTTTTTTTTTCATTATACAAGGGTTTGTTACCAACTATTACAACTTAAAAGCATTAAAAGTTGATACGATTGACAAATTGAGGAGGGAACTTCTTGCATTAGAGAAATAGGTGTAGGGGAGTTGTTCTTATGAGAATATTTGTTACAAAACTATTTTAAGAAGGTTGAATCCATAGATAGAGGTTCAAAGGGAGTCATAATACATCTAGATGTTTTGAATAACTACTTTCCATGTTGCAACATGTTCCTTCCCTAACATTTTATTGAATGTGTGTGAAATGTGTTAAAATCATGAGGCCCTGTTACCACCTAAGTTGGAATTAGTGGTTTTTTATCAAGTGAGCCTGGTGAACCAGACAAGGATAACTTGTTTGGACTTCAGAATACCTTCAGTCTTGCTTCTAGGAAACTTTCTTGTACTATATCACATGTTCATACCCCCTTGGGGGAGTTGTAATAAATGTTCTAGCATGATAGTGTCTGTAAAAGACTCAGTCTCTTAGAATTTATTTGTCAATCCGATCAGCCCAGGGTGTTTTTTCCCATGGTTATTATTGGTTGTTGAATAAACGACTGATAATTTCTGAGTTTTTCACTCCATACCTCCAAAGTTGGGGTGGTCATCTTGGCATTTAGGCCAATTGAGGTTATTACAGTCTATGTGTCAATGTATAAATGTGATAGGAATCATGGTCGAGTCATATGAACATGTCTAAGTCCCCCTAGGGTTTTTCAACTTTTTTATTTTTTAATTTTTTCGGTGTTTTTTATTAAAATTTAATTTTTCCAAAACTTAGGCTATTTTTTAATAGTTTAATTTGAAAAATTGGTTTTGTAATAAAAGTAGGCCAAATAATCAGTTTCAGTCATGTAGGTGCTCATTTTCAAGCTAAGAGCACCATGTAAACCCATGGACCCACTATTTCCTAGTTTTGAGTGATTTTCCATCACTCAGGTCAGAAAGCCCCAAAAAATCAATTATTGATTATTTTAATTAATAAATTCATGAATAATGGAGCAAATCCAAAATCCAAATCAGTGGATTCTCAGCCGATTTGATTGAAATCAATCAGATCTGAACTAGATTGACTGGGTCTGACAAATCCTTGACTGAAGGAGGTGATCTAGATAGATCCAGAGTTGATCTTCAACATCCTTTATGGGGAATTGTACCCTTTCTCTCTCCTCCACACGTGTGGGCTCTCATGGAAGCTCTATTGACTGATATGTCAGTTTATGGGTTGACGTGTCACCTCAATCAGCCCCTCGATTGATAAGTAAGCTCAGTTCAGCTTTAGATCAGCATTGATTGACTCTGCCTCAGTTGCAGTGGTCTGTCTCTTTGGGATTTGCGCCCCCCCTGGGCTGGATCTCATGTTTTTTGTATAAATAAACCATAGGATTCCTCTTCCAAGCTACTTAGAGCTAGATTGAGGAGTTGTTGCCATTGTAATACTACTCTATTTTGTGAATAAAGAAGCTTTGGAGGCTATACCGTGTAGTGCATGTGTTTGTATGGATTCTCAGTGTTATGCTGCTAATGTGGTAACTGCAATTTCTTTCAAATTTTTTTGTTGCTTTCATTTTCTAGCTTCAAGGATTCGATTGAATCAAGTAAGGCTATAAACTAGGCAAGTTAGATACCTTTCTCTTGTTTATCCATATGATGTATGCTCAAGAATTTCAGTTATATTCTTATATAAGATTATTTTGCATGATCTTTCATTTTTGTTGCTTTATACATCTATATCCAGATCTCACGAGGTGTTGTGCAGGCTTGTGTTATCTACTCGCAATTTCTTGATTGGATTAAGGTGTGGATCAAGATTGATGCCATTACTTATCGAATAAGCTCAAGAATCTGCCCCTCGGTGCTCCACAAAAGGGCCTCCTTTCAGCTTGCTCCATTCAAGCAATGAGCCAACCTTCTCTCCTCTTCTTCTCATTTCTTAAAAAAAATCAATCTTCCGGTTACCTGTCTCTCCCTCTTATGATGAGATCTAGTTCTAAGAATTGAATATATATTGTTAGATATATTTAATAGGAATATTTCTACTTAGATCTATAATTTCATAAAGAATATCATTTCATAAAGAGAGATCTAGGTGTAGGAATTGCCTTTTTTGCAGGTAGCTAAATCATAGATCTAAAACTTACTCATAAGGTAGTTTCTTTTTTCATTCTTTAAAGATTTAAATTCTGCAAGAAAAGTGCATATCTCATTGTCTTCCCAAACAGCAAGCCAAGATCCCAAGGAAAGATTTCTTTCCTTGGTTCCTTTTGCGAAACTAGATTAGCCCCTTTTAACAATTTTTTACTTAGTTTTTTTTCAATAACTAACATGCTGACCCAAAACACTTTTAAAGTGTGTTTGGGCACATTTGATTTTAATTTCTCGCTGTTTTTTATCAGGTCTAAGAAAAACGAGAAGGAGACTCTACCCATTTTTTGACTCCTGGATAAACCAGAGTTTCCCAGAAGCTTCCTCCACCGCTGTGTTTTAAGTTTAGCTTGATACAAGCTTGTTGTAAGCCTTTGGATCCCAGATAACAAGGTGAAAAGTGCATCAATTTCAATTTTCTGATATTTTAAATCACTGCTAATAAAAAGAAAAATTCTTTTCGAATAGGGTCTTTCGAGCTTATTCACCATCCCCCCTGGGGGGATTTGTGTCTATGCCATTTTTTACTTTTTGTTCATATTTTTTCAATCTAGCGTAGTTATAATAATCAGGGTAGTATACTTTGATTTATAATCATTTCCATATTCCATATCTAGTGGTTTCAAAGTAATCATACTACTTACCCCACGACTTCCCGATTGACCCGCAAGGGGAAAGAGATGCGTGGTAGGACTAATTAGAAAACCGGCATTGTGTATATTTGATTCATTTTTCATCAATTGTTTTATTAGCCATAATCAAATTAACCCCTTCTTGATTCCCTGATTGAGATCCACTTGGTTCGAAAGAGGTTCCTGCAGAGTTTTCTTTTTAACAAGAACACATATCTTAAAATTTACTAAAATTGACAAGACTCTAGTGTGTAGGCTCTGTACTTGGCTGTGGTTCATCCGATCAGTCAAGCCGCATCAAAATCACTTGAGTGACTAGATTAATTAATCCTTAGCTCCCAAATTGAAAAACCATCAGGCAAAAATCCAACGTCTCGAACGAACTATAAGCGTTGGCAAAATACCCAAAGGAGTGGGAACAAGTAAAAAGTGACATCGAGGTGCCGATCCCTGTCACAACCTAATAGGTGCGTTATGAACTATAGTCTCCAAGAATCTATTCCATCCCACAAACACCTTGCGGGTAGCCGTGAAAGTTCACTTTTGGACATACTCCAAGTACCCCTCGGGTATATATGGAGTCCCCTTTTTGCCTAATTTTACTCATTCACATTCCACACTAATCTAAAATCTACCATGATACATTTGCAAAACATTCATTCAAGTGCATGCAAGCACATTATTTTGTTGGGGCACGCACCTTAATGGTCCTTAAGTTTGGTAACTCCGCGGTTTTTGTGGAAGTTTGTAAGGGGAGTTGCAACTCAACATAGTCTTAGGGGTGTCGGGGTTGAGTCAAAGCCCTCTTTTTGTAATTAAACCATGGTTTAATTCTAGGGTTTAGGGTTCGGGGTGCCCATGGTTTAAGCCCATGGGTTTGTAATAAGTGCACTTGTATAAATAAGCACTTTTGTAAAAGAGTCAGGTTAGGCCTTTGATGTAAGATGATTTGATGCAAAGCTAAGGCTAGTTTTGTAAGAAATGTTAAGTCCCAGCTGTGTGCGTGGATGACCTCTGCAACTATGTGCGCAGAGGGTTTTTGGGTGATTAAGAATATCTGCAGCTATGTACGCAGAGATCTACAGCTTAGTGCGCAGCTTGAGGAATTGAAGGGATCTGCAACTGAGTGCGCAGATCAGAACTATGGTTTTTATAAAGAGTTGAATAAAACATGGTTCTGTGGACGTAGCCCCTAAACTGGGGGTGAACTATGTTATATCTTGTGTTGTGGCTATTTTGTGTTGTTTCTGTTATGTTCTTTTATGCATTTATAAGTAGATAACCGATAAGAAAGATCACTACTAAATACTAACTTCGCCGTGAATTCCTAGTCAAGGGTTGAGCAAGACACTATTTGTTTATCTAACTGCGAATCGATATAAGTGACTGTCGAAGATCTGTATTGTATGATTATTATTTGTAAATGCTAAAGGTACAGTAATATCCCTTTTCTGCTTGTAGAAACCTGATTCTATGGCACCCCATAGCTGTTTCGAGTGAGACTGCAACCTGTTCGCAGGTTGTTGCCGAAAGGGCCAACACTGTGGGTCTTTTGTTGGTGCGAAGACAAAAGTATAGAACCTGGGTCTTCCCTAAGCCCAACAAATTGGTTCTGTTTCCAGTTGAACTCAGTATCTACTCAAGAGGGGTTTACGTCGTACCTAGAGGGCTATGTTTTGGAGACCCTCAGTGAAAGAAATTGGTGATTGGATTGAAGAGA
>LPNX011134050.1:160151-182138 GCA_001517045.1 Pseudotsuga menziesii
CGTTGAACTTGAAAAATTGTATCTTTTGTGCACCTTTTGGAATTCTTCTAGGTCATATTGTGTGTTGGACAAGTGTAGACAGCATCATATTTCGTTGAACTTGAAAATTGTATCTTTTGTGCACCTTTTGGAATTATGCTAGGTCATATTGTATGTAAGCAAGGCCTGATGATGGATCCTGCGAAGATAGCCATTATTGTGAACTTGCCACCTCCGAGGTCTACTAAGAAACTTCACACTACACTTGGTCATACTGGATATTACAGGAAATTCATTAAAGGATATGCTCAGATCACAGCCCCTATGGAAAAGCAGTTGAAGAAAGATATTAAGTTTGAATGGACACCTGAGTGTCAAGAAAGCTTGGATATTTTGAAGGAAAATATGGTAACTGCCCCTATCTTAGTATTCCTTGACTGGAATAAGGAGTTTCATGTGCATGTCAATGCATCCTCCATTGCTCTGGGTATAGTATTGGCTCAGTCAGGTGAAGGTAATATTGATCACCCTATTGCTTTTGCAAGTAGAAAATTGTCCACAACAAAAAAGAATTATACTACGATAGAATGAGAAGGTCTAGCTATGGTTTATGCATTGCAGAAGTTTCGACACTATCTATTAGGATCTCATTTTAAGATGTTCACTGACCATTCTGCTTTGAAGTATTTGGTTAACATAGGAAGGATATGCAGATGGTTGGTTTTTTTCACGAATATGACTTTGAGATCATAGTCAAACCTGGAAGACTTAACCTAGGTCCTGACCACTTGTCAAGGCTCAAGTCAGGAGAAGAGCCCATTAGTTTGGACGAAGGTCTTCCTGATGCCTAGTTGTTTTCCATCCAGATGGTCGATGACTATTTTTAGGATATTGTTTAGTACTTATCTACAGGTTTTGTACCCGCTAAAATGACAACAGAGCAGAAGAAGCAGCTAGTGGTTAGAGCAGCCGACTTTACCTTAATAGCAGGACATCTATATAAGATGGGACCAGATGAAATACTGCGCAGATGTGTTCTGGAGCATGAAAAACCATTAATTTTGGCTGAGGCACATTCTGAGGCAGCAGGAGGTCATTACGCAGGAAAAGCTACAGCACAGAGGATTTTGATAGCTAGATTGTGGTGGCCCACAATTCATAAGGATGCACAAGAGTATTGCCACAGCTGCGACATCTGTCAGAGGAAAGGCAAACCATCTAGGAGGGACAAGATGCCTCTAGTTCCACAGGTAAATTTACAAGCCTTTGACAAGTGGGCTATTGATTTTGTTGGACCTATCAACCCCCATGCGAAGAAATCCAGAGCAAGATACATTATTATAGCAAATGACTACCTTACTCGTTGGGTTGAAGCTCAAATGGGAAAGAACTGTAGCGCTGCTACAGCTGCGAAGTTCATTTTCGATAACATCTTGTCAAGATTTGGGTGTCCTAGAATTCTTATGAGTGATCAATGATCACATTTCCTAAATAAGACTATTGAAGTATTGACTGAATAATTTCAAGTATATCATCAGAAGAGTACTGCCTATCATCGTCAAGCAAATGGAACTGTCGAAGCCTTTAACAAGATCCTTGAACATGCTCTGACGAAGGTTTGCAATGTTAACAGAAATGATTGGGATCTTAGAATTCCAGCAATACTATGGGCTTATAGAACCACCTGCAAGAAGTTGACAGGCCATACACCTTTTAGGTTGGTCTATGGACAAGAATCAGTCGTGCCCATGGAGTACATTGTTCCTAGCCTAAGAATATCTGCTTTCATAGAGATGGATGATCCAACTATGATGAAAGAAAGGATGGAAAATATACTAGAACTTGAAGAAGACAGATTCATCACAGGGTTCCAGTAGCAAGTACAGAAAGCCAGAGAAAAAGCATGGCATGATAGACACATTAAGAAGAAGCAGTTCCAGAATGGTGATCTTGTCCTCTTATATGACGGTAAATTCATGAAATTCCTGGGTAAGTTCAAGACCCATTGGAAAGGACCATACATAGTGCAAAGAGTTACCGATGGTGGCGCAGTCCAGCTAGCTAAATTGAATGGAGAAATTTTACCTTCCATGGTGAATGGAAGTAGATTAAAGAAGTACATGGACAAGTCGGGGCCCCCCTAATAAGAAGTAATAGCAAGAAGGACAGTCTAAGTACCAATAATAGTTGGAATTGGGTACTAGACTATAATGAAGCTATTCTCAAAGCTATGAAGTGTTGAAGACTATCAAAGTTTGACAGTTGAAGTTTGGTTGCCGCTTGGGTCAGGATGGGTCGAAGACCAATATTGTGTCGAAGGTACTCATTGAGGCAAAGCTGAAGTTAGTGGTTATGTTGAAGATGAAAGGTGTGTCGCAGCCTAAAATGTGACTGATGGGACAAACTAGACTTGGCGGCACCGACACGTGAACTGCCTTAACAACCTGTAATGATGAGATCTTGGGAAAATCTAGCGCCGTGTGGACAGGATTTACCGCCGCTGTAGAAGATTTGGTGACATTCATGCACCATCATGAAATATTTTGTTGCGGGATTCTATAAGAAGCCACATGGGCCTGCGACTCCTGCATTGCACATTTCTTTGAGTTTACAGTTAGCACTATGTCTAATGATCACAAAGTCTAGGAATTGTTATGAGAGATCAGGGAGAGAGGTATGCAGAACCTTATGAGCAATCCACCCTAGGAGGAGACGTCTCTAGTGCCGAAGCAACCAATACAGATACGATCAACCAGAAATAAATTTAAGGCAGAAGTTCTCTCTAAGCGGAACGAAGAAAAGCACAAGCCCTCAGGAAATACTTCGGAGGATCTCGAGATGTATCCTCCTGGTTCAGTGGAGTGGAGGCATGATGTTTGTATTATTCAAAAGTACATTGGCATGTAATCACAGGATCCCCATCTACTAAGGACCCAAAGTTGTGGATGGTCAAATGTTCGAAAGGACATGAACGGGAGGCAGTTCGAGGGATGGAGTCGCTGATAGCTTTATAAGGATCAACAATTCCCATGAACATCATAAATCTTGTGAAGGAAGATAGCAGCATAAGGAACATCGACAGTCTACTAATAATGAAAGGATGAAGGATTAAGCAAGCTGCGGCCGTGGTAGAAGTAGCAGAAAGGATAACGATGATGATAGGCAGATAAGGGAGCAAGAGGGAAGGAAAATTAAAACTGATGGTCACAGAGATGTAGACGGATATAGAGCCTGATAGAGTGCGTAAGGAGATCATAAAGAAGGAGCAACCAGCTGAAGATATCATTCTACTACCAAACAAGCAGTTGAGTGTCCCGGGACGGGACACTAGTGAGTCTTAGGGGCCTGTTGGGGCGCGCACCTTAACGGTCCTTAAGTTTGGTAACTCCGCGGTTTTTGTGGAAGTTTGTAAGGGGAGTTGCAACTCAAAATAGTCTTATGGGTGTCGGGGTTGAGTCAAAGCCCTCTTTTTGTAATTAACCCATGGTTTAAGTCCAGGGTTTAGGGTTTGGGGTGCCCATGGTTTAAGCCCATGGGTTTGTAATAAGTGCACTTGTATAAATAAGCACTTTTGTAAAAGAGTCAGGTTAGGCCTTTGATGTAAGATGATTTGATGTGAAGCTAAGGCTAGTTTTGTAAGAAAGGTTAAGTCCCAGCTGTGTGCGTGGACGACCTCTGCAGTTGTGTGCGCAGAGGGTTTTTGGGTGATTAAGAAGATCTGCAGCTGTGTGCACAGAGATCTGCAGCTTAGTGTGCAGCTTGAGGAATTGAAGGGATTTGTAGTTGAGTGCGCAGATCAGAATTGTGGTTTTTGTAAAGAGTTGAATAAGACACGGTTCTGTGGACGTAGCCCCTAAACTGGGGGTGAGCCACGTTATATCTTGTGTTGTGGCTCTTTTGTGTTGTTTATGTTATGTTCTTTTATGCATTGATAAGTAGATAACTGATAAGAAAGATCACTGCTAAATACTAACTTCACCGTGAATTCCCAGTCAAGGGTTGAGCAAGACACTGTTTGTTTATCTAACTGCGAAGCTATATAAGTGACTGTCGAAGATCTGTATTGTATGATTATTATTTGTAAAGTCGAAAGTTACAATAATATCCCTCTTCTACTTGCAGAAACCTGATTCTGTGGCACCCCATAGCTGTTTCGGGTGAGACTGCAACCTGTTCGCAGGTTGTTACCGAAAGGGCCAACACTGTGGGTCTTTTGTTGGTGTGAAGACAAAAGTATAGAAACCTGGTCTGCCCTAAGCCCAACATATTTTATCTGTTGACTCCATTTAAGGCACTGTTGATTTGTTTCTTTCATTTCTATATATATTGAGTGTCATTACTGTGCTTATCAACTTAAAATATTACATCTTGTTATCTTTTGTTTCCACTAGTTAATTTCAAAACTGCTAAATAACTCATTCAGTTTAACACCATCACACTAAGTAATTAGCCTTAGTAACTTCATAGGGTCTACCCCTTGGCTTCATTAGGAGTTGAGCCTAAACGGAGGAGTCAAGAACAAGGTGACAGCCTTGACTTGAGACTTTCCCCCAGGGACATAACAAGTGGCTTGAATATTTCTGCCACGTGACCCAGGTGTGTGAAAGGCGGAAACACTTTTGGCGCCATTACCAGGGATAAATATTTTTATTCCCGAGTATGAATTTTGCTTTCTTCCTTTTTTTTTTCTTTGTTTGATGAATTCTTAGAGTACATCTTTAATTTTCATCTGGCGACTCCACTGAATTTTTTTTTTCAGTTTTTATTTTTACAAATAAAAGCAAAAAATATTTTTTGTGAATATATTTATAAATGCTTATTTTTCTTTTTCACATGGCGACTCCATTGAAGGGATAAAACCCTGTTATCTCATAAAATTGTGAAGTTTTGTTGTGTGTAGGTGATCCCATGCAACATGTTAAAACCTTTAAATCTCATCACTTGATAGCTCCACATTTTTAGTACAAGGTTTAATGGTTATATCAAATTCATACTATTAATTTTTTATATGGATGAATTAAAAGAGAAATGTGGTGCCCAGATAACCAAAAAATTTCAGCCTATCGATTTCTCAAACATCCCAGGTTTTCCTAACTATTGTGATGGTGTGGGGGATGCATATAAATGGATTCCAGTATTTCATGGAAATTATGGTGATTCGACCATCTGGCATGTCAATTATTTCCTTTAGTTGATGGCTGACTCCAATGTTCTTCATGAAGACAATATGATGGAAATGTTTGCTGGTACTTTTTGGGGTGAGGCCTATTGTTGGTTCTATCAGTGCCTTCCTAATAAATGTATAAGTTATTTTCCAAGCTTCCTTTGGATGTTTTTAGAGAAGTGGCATGATGGTAGGGGTAGTAGGAATGGTTTGAAAAAGTTCCTTAAAAATATCTGTACCTTCTACCTATCTGGGATAGAGTATCACATGGAAACATATGATGGACCTTTTTCCATGATACAAAGTATTGAAGACCTGGAATCGCTTCTTAAATAGTTTAGTGAAGAGGAGATCCATGATACTCCCATCAAAAAGCATCCTAGTAGTTATTTAAGAAAGGAAGCAATTATGCATCTTTTTAAAGAATATAAGGTATCTCTCATTACATACCAAGATTCTAAAGATGGGAATATCCATGACAATCACGTTGGAGAGATTCACAAGGAACCCATGATTGAACACATTGTTGAAGACTCTCCTTATGTCACCATAACTAAAAACATTGAAGATTTTAGATTTTCTCAGGATTGTTTCAATGCTTGCCCAGAAATCCCTCATGAGGAGCCCATTATAGAGATCGACACTTATGAAGAAGTTTATAATGTGTATGATGATACTTCTCTATGTTCATCACTTAGGGATGAAGTTTTGGAAAGTTTAAATTCTCATAATATCTTTGAAACCAAAACCTTGAAGGATTATTATTATGAGCAGGAGGATGGTATTTATATCTCAGGATGTGATACGAGCAAGGAAGACTCTCTCATATCCAACATAGATGGGAGTGATGACTATTGGAATTTCATATATAATCCAACTTGTGAAAATATTATTGAGAACCCCATCCATTATATGTCCAGTAAGGGGAGTGTCTATTCAAAAATTTGTGGAAGTACAATCTACGATACATCCGTAGAGGGGAGCATGGATCTATATACCCGGGAAAATCTTAGTATGGAAGAGGAGCATTCAGAATTTTCACGTGATCATTCAGAGTCATATCATGCAGAGCCGCACAAAGGTATCAGTAATGAAGACATTGAGAAGCAATGTTGTGAAAAAAGTGGAATATCAATCTCAGCCATCTTTTTCACACATAGAGGTTTCTTATGATTTGGAGCTACTTGGGGCTTGTGCAACGATTTATCATTTGATAAGCCCCGGTGATCAGTATGATGATGTAGCTAGTCTGCCTCATTGTGCTGATTGGTATATCAGTCCTATCCAGTCATGGATAGAAGCAGGTTGTGCGAGCACATACCAGTTTGGGAAGAAATTTAATAACTTTATTCATGCTTATGATTTCCCATCCATCCCACCCATTGCGAATCATCATGCAGGTTTGCATTTTCTAAATAAGGTATCCTTACTTTGGCTAGTAACCAAAGACAAGGAATTTTTTTTTATGTTAATAAAATATTAGGTGGTTACATTGGATTTCTAATTACACTTAACCCTTTTTATATCATGTTTAGAGTAGGAAAATCAGCTCCTTAAAAGAGAGCATTTATGTTTTGTACTTAGCTATAATAAACAGAAGAAAAAAAAAATTTAGTTACATTTATTTTGTTTAAATAAATCAGCTTAATGGTCCATTCGGTTTTTTATAAAACTTGTGCTACTAAGGTTTTCTTGTGAAGTTGAGATGTTTTTACAGGGTATATACAACAGAGATTCTGGTGTTCTCATATCCTCTCCTTGGATTAAAGACTAGATCGAGCACATGTCCCATAGTTGGAGCCATAATGTTACCACCTAAGTTGTACTTAGTGGTTTTTTATCAAGTGAGCCTGGTGAATCAGACAAGGATAACTTGTTCAGACTTCAGAAGACCTTTAGTCTTGCTTCTGGGAAACTTTGTCGTACTATATCACATCTTCAAACCCCCTTGGGGGAGTTGTAATAAATTTTCTAGCATGATAGCATTTGTAAAAGACTCGGTCTCTTAGACTTTATTTGTCAATCCGATCAGCCCAAGGTGTTTTTTCCCATGGTTATTATTGGTTGTTGAATAAACGACTGATGATTTATAAGTTTTTCTCTCCGTAGCTCCAAAGTTGGGGTGGTCAGCATGGCATTTAGGCCTATTGAGGTTAATAGAGTCTATGTGTCAATGTATAAACATGCTAGGCATCATAGTCGAGTCATATGAACATGTCTAAGTCCCCCTAGGGTTTTTCAACTTTTTATTTTTTATTTTTTTCAGTGTTTTTTATTAAAATTTAATTTTTCCAAAACTTAGGCTATTTTTTAATAGTTTAATTGAAAAAATTAGTTTTGTAATAAAAATGGGACAAATAACCAATTTCAGTCATGTAGGTGCTCATTTTCAAGCTAAGAGCACCATGTAAACCCATGGACCCACTATTTCCTAGTTTTGAGTGATTTTCCATCACTCAGGTAAGAAAGCCCCAAAAAATCAATTATTGATTATTTTAATTAATAAATTGATGAATAATGGAGCAAATCCAAAATCCAAAATCAGTGGATTCTCAGCCGATTTGATTGAAATCAGTCATATCTGAACCAGATTGACTGGATCTGACAAATCCTTGATTGAAGGAGGTGATCTGGATAGATCCAAAGTTGATCTTCAGCATCCTTTATGGGGAATTGCACCCTCTCTCTCTCCTCCACATGTGTGGGCTCTCCTAGAAGCTCTGTGGACTAATGTGTCGGTTTGTGGGTTGATGTGTTAGCTCAATTAGCCCCTCGATTGAGAAGTAGGCTCAGTTCAGCTTCATATCAGCATTGATTGACTCTCCCTCAGCTACAGTGGTCTGTCTCCTTGGGATTTGTGCCCCCCTAGGCTGGATCTCCTATTTTTTGTATAAATAAAGCACAAGCTGCTTCGTCCAAGCTAGTCAGAGCTAGATTGAGGAGCTGTTGCCATTGTAATACTGCTATATTTTGTGAATAAATAAGCTTTGGAGGATATACCATGTAGTGCATGTGTTTGTGTGGATTCTCAGTGTTATGCTACTAATGTGGTAATTGCAATTTCTTTCCAATTTCTGTGTTGCTTTTGTTTTCTGGCTTCAAGGATTCAGTTGAATCAAGTAAGGGTGTAAACTAGGCAAGTTAGATTGCTTTCTCTTGTTTATCCATATGACGTATGCTCAAGAATTTCATTTATATGCTTAAATAAGATTATTTTTGCATGATCTTTCATTTTTGTTGATTTATACATCTATATCCAGATCTCACGAGGTGTTGTGTAGGCTTGTGTTATCTAGTTGCAGGTTACCGATTGGATCAAGGTGTGAATACATATTGAAACCATTCCTTATCCAATAAGCTCAAGAATCTGTCCCTCAGTGCTCCACAAAAGGGCCTCCTTTCAGCTTGCTCCATTCAAGCAACGAGCTGACCTTCTCTCCTCTTCTTCTCATTTCTTTAAAAAAAATCAATCTTCCGATTACCTGTCTCTCCCTCTTATGATCATATCTAGTTCTAAGAATTGAATATATATTGTTATATCTATTTCATAGGAGTCTTTCTACTTATATATGTAATTTCATAAAGAATATCATTTCATAAAGATAGATCTAGGTGTAGGAATTGCCTTTTTTGCAATTAGCTAAATCATAGATCTAAAACTTGCTCATAAGGTAGTTTCTTTTTTTGTTCTTTAAAGATTTAAATTCTGCAATAAAAGTGCATATCTCATTGTCTATCCAAACATCAAGCCAAGATCCCAAGGAAAGCTTTATTTCCTTGGTTCCTTTTGAAAAACTAGATTAGCCCCTTTTAACAATTTTTTACTTAGTTTTTTTTCGGTAACTGGCGTGGTGACCCAAAACACTTTTAAAGTGTGTTTGGGCACATTTGATTTTAATTTCTTGCATTTTTTAGTAGGTCTAACAAAAAAGAGAAGGAGAATCTACCCATTTTCCGACTCTTGGACGAACCAGAGCTTCCCCCACCGCTGTGTTTTGAGTTTAGCTTGTTACAAGCTTGATGTAAGCCTTTGGATCTGAGATAGCAAGGACCAAAGTGCATAAATTTAAATTTTCTGATATTGTAAATCACTGCTAATAAAAAGAAAAATTCTTTTCGAATAGGCTCTTTCGAGCCTATTCACCATCCCCCTGGGGGGATTTGCGTCTATGTCATTTTTTACTTTTTGTTCATATTTTTTTAGTCTAGTATAGTTCTAATATGTAGGGTAGTATACTTTGATTTATAATCATTTCCATATTCCATATCTAGTGGTTTCAAATTAATCATACTACTTACCCCATGACTTCCTGATTGACCTGCAAGGGGAAAGAGATGCATGGTAGGACTAATTAGAAAACCGGCATTGTGTATCTTTGATTCATTTCTCATCAATTGTTTCATTAGCCATAATAAAATTAACACCTCCTTGATTCCCCGATTGATATCCACTTGGATCGAAAGAGTTTCCTGGAGGGTTTTCCTTTTAAAAAGGAAACCTATATTAAAATTTAATAAAATTGACAAGACTCCAGTGTGTATGTGTAGAAGGAGAAAGTTGACACAAGTCGACTTGAATGAAGACCGATTTAGTCGATCAGACGACTAATTCGATGGGCCAACTTAGTCAGTCAGCCGACTAAACTAGATGATTAAGTCGGCTAACTAAAAGTCGTGTCGGTTCACCGAACCGACAGGTAGTTATTTTGTAACTATTTGTAAATTGTATATATTAGGCTGTTGAGCCAAACAAGAAATCAGTTCAGTTCTCTACCTTGTATGAACTCATTACAATAATATAATCTATTTTCCTATATGTTCTTGTCTCCTGTTTCTGATTTATAGATATATATGTTTTAGTATGTATTATTGGTAACCTTATGTGATCTGTGAGATTACAACATTGGTTCTGTTGCTGGTAGTACATGTCTGAAATATATGCTCACATATGATACCAGAGCAGGAGATTAAGGACTGGTGAGACCGTAAAATTGCGAACTACTTGCAAAATTACGCATGACGGAACAAATTAACAGTCGCTGAAGCCAAAGCAAGATTTTTCACAGAGACGCATGAAAAATTTGTTGAATCAATGCCACAAATCTTGAAGCAACTTCTGGATGAGAAAACCGGATGTGACTAAAGAACAGCAGTTGCTAGAAAAACTGATCCGAGGAGGCTGAACAAATCTGTCGGAGTGGTTTGAGAAAATCGCCGACGACTTCTGTGAGGAGCAAGCGGTCGAAGACATAACTTCTGTGGAAACTGTCAAAGAAATTTTTTACACAGATTTCACTGAACAATTTTTGTGTTCCCTACCGACCTTGCTGTTCAAATTCTTGATAGAGAACGGAGTAGGCCACATCGTTGAACCTCGTCCACCGCTGTGCGAACCACCATCAAATACCAACTGGGAGGAAAAGCAGAGGAAGTGGGAAAAGTTCATTGTAGAAAGAGAGTGGGAATACTTTCTGACCAAGGAAATCGAACTATCCGGGATTTCTAAAAGCATTGGGTAGGCTATGGGGGGTAGCTGGTCATGTGTCAGAGGTAGAGTATAGTGGATCCTAGTTGCCATAAATTGGATAACCGTCACCAGTAATGAAAGGTCGACCAAAGAGGACTTCAAGAAAATAGTATTGCACGGAAGTATGTCGAACATTCAGAAACAAGAAAGGGACGAAAGACAAAAGAGAAGGGAAGCCAGACGTGAATGAGCCGCAGGGCTGCACAGTGAACAAAACCCTAGGGAGGACGACCGCGACGAGAATCCACCAGAGTTGGGTCATGACCGATAGGAAGAGGGCATAGAGCAAGAGGTATCCCCTAATGAGTAAGAAATGTGGATAGAGAAGCCAGAAGCTCTCCAAATAATAGCTCCCAATGACGGAATAACCCTTTCCCCAACAAATCCACGTACTAGAATACAGACTATTGTCGAAGACGACCTCCAACTACGAGCTGGTGACTTCAGTATATGGAGCCGACTAGGCGATGAAACATACACGGGTCGACACCTTATTATACATCGACCGCTCGAAGGAAAATGGGTGACGTTTTAGGCGGCACCCTCCCTCCGAATTATCCACTTTCTCTTACCGACACATAAAGGAGCACCCACTCCCCCACCAAATATAGCTTTAGAAGAAATCAAACAAGTCGACCTACGAACACCAAGTTGTAGTGCACCATCGATAGCCAAAGTTGACATTAACCAAATGCAAGTCGACGACGACTCGACGACCGACGGGAGCTCAAGATCCGTCGACCAAAATTCCGCAGGCTTGATTTCATCAATCACCCCACCACTTTCACCAACATCCCCACTTCCACCTCCGCCAACTTTTGAGAGCAGTTAAAGTGATTCATACATGGGTCACAGATCAGCTCACATTCCTCTCTACGAGGGAGATGCAGACCCTAGCTGACATTGGTTCATCTGCGAGTCGACCTAGGAAGCAAACTAGGTAACAGATGAAGACCAACAAATGGCACAGTTCTCCAGAGCCTTAAGGAAAAGGGCCTTGACATGGTACATGACCTTTCCGGAAAGGAAACCCAGAGCGACGAAAGCCGAGATCAAGGTGCAGTTCTTATCATTCTTCAAAACCCCAAACGCTAAGCACCTGGCCGCCAAAATTCTCAAAACAACACAGCAAAAGCCAGGGGAGATAGTCCGCGACTACGATAAACGTTGGAAGGACCTACTAAGCCAGCTATATTATGTTATTTATGAACAATTACTAATTCAATGGTTCCTTGCAGGATTATCGCAGAAAGTAAACCGACATATCAGTCTGGAAACGTTCAAAATGTATGAAGACGTGCTAACAAAAGCTCTGAAGCTTGTTAATGGAGCCTGACTCAAACGTTAAAAAAAAAAAAAAAATCATATAACGACCTTAACCGTCAATCAAAATCCATAAAAAGCTAAAAATTCAAAAAACAAAAGTAAAACACCCGACACAACAAAACATGACAGGAACTCACCCCTTCAACAGCCGACATCATCACCTCCGAACATCTTCATCGACCAAACCGGCTGACCATTCTCTACACTAACATCGGCCGATGACCTCGAAAGTCCCATCGCGCATTTATGACTTCGAGCGCCGAAAGCAATCCACAAGTACTCCACACTCGTGCATTGCAGCTGGATCGTCAAGTCCACCATTAAATCATCTATTTCCACATGCAATCACACCCTCGCCTATAAATACAGTACCGTCGAAGGTTCATTCACCACACCCTTTACAAACAGAGCACTCGCACAGCCAGTCGACTAAAACACTAGAAACCTATAGTAACCCCGACCAAAATGACCTACTGCCCCCCAAGCAGAACAGAGCAGCGACCAAGGCCAAAGAGCTACAGGCTGAGGATACACCCTTTATTCACCGATTAAAACATATCAAAAATGCCAAAGTACAGGAGGGCAATGGTAGAAACTATGGACCGAGATCCAAGAGTGGGATTTTGTCGACAAGAAGATGACCCAAGTAGCTGAAAAAGTCCGAAGGAGCACCATCTTCAACTATCCCAACACACCCCTAATGGCAAGCTTTGGTGGGACAAAAGAAGTTGCCGTTAAGTTTATCATCAGTTGATACCACAACGGTCGGTTCTACTTCGACCGACCGATCGACATTACCGGAGATATAATCTCCGAGCTAACTCGCCTGTCGAACCAAGAAAACCCTGTACCGATCGGCATCAGAGAAGGATTGGTCCAAGAGCTCACAGGATCACGGCCCGAGAGAAATTCTAAAGGATTGATGATCAGACAAATTGCCACTCGAACGCCACAGATTGTGGCCAAAATCATCGACATCACCCTTACCTTAGCAGGTCGAAGTAGCGACCTTAAATTGGAGATGCTGGAGGCCGTTGACACAATTGCCACCGACGGTCGAATCTACCGATGGGGAGATTATGTCACCGGCATGATCAAAACCATCTGTGAACGATGCCAAGAGATGGGAGGAATCATCAAGTTCCCCTCCTTAATCCTTTAGATTGTCATGTACCACATCTGTCTAGAAGGAAGTCCATTCTTCTGGGAACTGACCAAATTCCACATGAATAGGTTCAAACCCTTCTCTCTGAAAGGAACCTCGTGTGAGCTGGCGCAAGGGAAAATCTTTCTAGAAAACTGGTTCCAACAGTTAAAGCTTCGCACGACCAGATGGCGGGTGCCTCAGAAAATCCGACGCAATCTACCGACGAAGTCTCACATATAGTTGGAGATCGACCATACAGTGATCTGGTATATGCAGGGAGAACACCCCGAGGCCGTCGCCCTCGATTACTACCCGATTGCCGAGAAAATCTTCCGAGAGTTGACTCGCTAGGCGAAGACCAAAATACCAGTGCCCGAGGCAGCCAAACAGGTCTACTTCTCAGTGATGGAGCCACTGACCGACCAGGAGAAAGAGGAATATTACGAGTTAAACCTGTACATAAGTACATTTGTGTTGGAGGACACCCTGGTCGGGTACAAATAACCATAAAACCTCCAACTAGAGTTGACCCATAGCTGACAGAACAATAGCAGACAAAACAACTGTCGAAAGAGCAACAGCTGATAGAACCACAACCACAACAGCAAGCAAATGTTCCAGCCCCATCCAGCATCACCCCAACTCAGGTATCGACGAATGGAGTCGAGCAAGATAACCCTGAATATGCTTTGTCAAAAGGCATCATCAAGAAATTGGCTGTGGAGATAGCTACCACCAGAAGGAAAATCAGAGCACAAAAAGTACAGGAAGGAAAAGGTAAGCACAAGATTATCGTCGAGTCATCTGACGATGAGGAAGAGCTAGTGGCTACGGCCATCAACATTGTCGAGGATTCCACTGCAAACAAAGTCCCAGTTGAAACTCAGTTTCAACGATTTCTTGAAGTTGACGCCCCTGAAGGTCGACCAAAGAAGCCCAAAACAACAACAACAAAGGAAGACATCGTCGATCTTGTGTCGACTCCTCCACCTCCATCACCGACACTAGTAGTCGAGGACCAAGAATCGGCACAGTAGTCGATCAGTCCCCTCAAATTTTACAAAAGCAAGATACCAGAATCTTTGAAAGAAAAAGTCAACAAGGACACAGAACTCAAAGATTTCTTTGAGACGCTGCCTGGGCTATTTCAGTCGCCTCACAAAATTCACACGAGGGTACCTCTTTATACAGGAAGCAGGACAAACCCCCGGGTAACTGCACACCTTACATCAATATTCACCCGATCCTACCAAGAAGGCGACCTAATTGGCCATGTGCAGTCTACCATCGAACAAGTTCACCCCCAACCCCAGACTGACTTCCCCACCACTGACCTCGAACTAGACTCACTATTCGACGTAAGTGTACAACCTACTTCCGACAAACCCATTACCTCTGACCGTTCCCCTACTACATCACCACCGCCGCCATCATCCACACCCCCACCATCATCATTCCCAACCCCTCTGCCACCCCCTGAGACCCAGACAGATCTATCCCAACCAACTACATCCTCTCAACCAGAAGCAACCATACCAACCACCCAGCCAGAAAAACCATCGACTTCAAACCCTCCAACCACCGAAACCCCCTCCACTGCTGCAGGTACCCAGGACAAAGAAACAAAAAGACCAAAGAAGAAGAAAGAGCATCATCTTTCTAGAATTCAGATCAGCTTAAAGGATGCAAGCTCATTGATTGACACAGAAGTCAGCCAACTCCTCAAGACATTGGCCAAGGAAGCAAAGATAAGGACGACACGAAAAAATAAAGAGCTCTTGAACAAAAATACAGAACAGGTCGAGTTTCTTGGCAAATGTAGAGCTCTAGCTCAGTCTATGATACCGGGCCCTATTGAAGTCGACATAGATCGACCATTGGAAAGAGCATATCAGCTCTTCAAGACCATGGTATCGACCATCCAGGCCTGTCTCCAAGAGACTAAGGAAGAACAAAAGGAAGAGACTGCCCGACTACTCCTAGCACAGCACACTGCCTTCTCAGAGGCATATAAAGTACTAGAGGACCACATGGAGGAATCTGTTGTGAACGAAGAAGTCTTAAGAGGCTGTCCTACTCACTACGGATAAGTCTATCAATAGACCTGACAAACTCGTTAAGGCATTCAGGCTTTGGAAGGCAGGAAAACGACAGAGGCAACACTCAGGCAGGCGATAGAAGAACAAATTGTACTGGAGACAACCAAGCTGCAAAAGTTGGAACGAGAAGCACACCAGTGGGTCCAACAAGCCCTTCCAAACTTAGAGAAAGTCGACATCATCTGCCCGTAGATGAAAAGACTCATCGACACAGCTGACGAGCAGAACCAGATCCTGGGCCCCAACATGGAGAAGATCGCGGAAGTCCCACTCTCCGAAAAGATGTCGGTCCTGTCACGCTTAACTACACTCACGATCGACATCCAGAAAGCTTTGTAGAGTTGGATGGATTTTCAGCATCACCTTGCCATCACTGCTCCGGCCATTGTCGATATCTGCGTCCAGAAAAGGCCAACCATTCGTCTGCACAGCCCTCCACAATAGCATTTTTGAAGAATCTGACACAGACATAATTTTGTACCTCCTTGTTTCTTCAGGACGAAGAAATGTTTTGTTCGTGGGGGAGATGTAGAAGGAGCAAGTCGACACAAGTCGACTTGAATGAAGACCGACTTAGTCGATCAGCCGACTAAGTCGATGGGCCGACTTAGTCGATTAGACGACTAAGTCGGTCGGCCGACTAAACTAGATGATTAAGTTGGCTAACTAAAAGTCGTGTCGGTTCACCGAACCGACAGGTAGTTATTTTGTAACTGTTTGTAAATTGTATATATTAGGCTGTTGAGCCAAACGAGAACTCATTTTAGTTCTCTACCTTGTATGAACTCATTACAATAATATAATCTGTTTTCCTATATGTTCTCGTCTCCTGTTTCTGATTTATAGATATATATGTTTTAGTATGTATTATTGGTAACCTTATGTGATCTGTGAGATTACAATAGTATTCTCTACACTTGGCTGCGGTTTGTTTGATCAGTCAAGCCGAATCAAAAGAAATTGAGTGACTAGATTAATTAATCCTCACCTCCCTAATTGAAAAACCATAAGGTGAAAATCCAATGCCTCGAACGAAGCATAAGCGGTGGAAAAATACCCAAAGGAGTGGGAACAACTGGAAAGTGACCTCGAGGTGCCGATATCTATCACACCCTAACAGGTGCGTTATGAACAATAGTCTCCAAGAATCCATTCCATCCCACAAACACCTTGCGGGTAGTCGTGAAAGTTCACTTTTGGACATACTCCAAGTACCCATCGGGTATATCTGGAGTCACCTTTTTGCCTAATTTAACTCATTCACATTCCACACTAATCTAAAATATACCAAGAGACATTTGCAAAACATTCATTCAAGCACATGCAAGCACATTATTTTCCCTTTTGACTCCATTTAAGGCATTGGTGATTTGTTTCTTTCATTTCTATATATATCGAGTGTCATTATTGTGCTTATCAGCTTAAAATCTTGCATCTTGTTATATTTTGTTTCCACTGGTTAATTTCAAAACTCCTAAGTAACTCATTTAGATTAACACCATCACACTAAGTAACTAGCCTTAGTAACTTAATATGGTCTACCCCCTTGGCTTCATTAGGAGTTGAGCCTAAACAGAGGAGTCAAGAACAAGGTGACAACCTTGACTCGAGACTTGCCCCTAGGGATACACCGATTGGCTTGAATACTTCTGCCACGTGACCCAGTTGTGTGAAATGTGGCAACACTTTTTGGCGCCATTGCCAAGGATAAATATTTTTATTCCCGAGTATGACTTTTGTTTTCTTCCTTTTTGTTTTTTTCTTTGTTTGATGAATGCTTAGAGTAGATCTTCAATTTTCATCTGGCGACTCCACTGAAATTTTTTTTCAGTTTTTATTTTTACAAAGAAAAGAAAAAAATAATTTTTGTGAAAAGATTTATACATGCTTATTTTTCTTTTTCACATGGCAACTCCATTGAAGGGATAAAACCCTGTTATCTCATAAAATTGTGAATTTTTGTTGTGTGTAGATGATCCCATGTGACATGTTAAACATTTAAAGATCATCACTTGACAACTCCACCTTTTCAGTACAAGGTTTAATGATTATATCAAATTCATACTATTAATTTCTGATATTGATGAATTAAAGGTGAAATATGGTGCCCACATAACCGGAATTTTTCAGCCTATCAATTTCTCAAACATCCCAGGTTTTCCTAACTGTTGTGATGGTGTGGGGGATGCATATAAATGGCCTCTAGTATTTCATGGAAATTATGGTGATTCGGCCATCTGGCATGTCGAATCTTTCCTTCAGTTGATGGCTGACTCCAATGTTCTTCATGAAGACAATATGATGGAAATGTTTGCTGGTACTTTTTGGGGTGACGCTTGTTGTTGGTTCTATCAGTGCCTTCCTAATAAATGTATAACTTATTTTCCAAGCTTCCTTTGGATGTTTTTAGAGAAGTGGCGTGATGGTAGGGGTAGTAGGAATGGTTTGAAAAAGTTCCTTGAAAATATATGTACCTTCTACCTATCTAGGATAGAGTATCACATGGAAACATATGATGGAACTTTTACCATGATACAAAGTATTGAAGACTTGGAATCACTTCTTGAACATTTAAGTGAATAGGAGATCCATGATACTCCCATAAAAAAGAATCCTAGTAGTTATTTAAAAAAGGAAGAAATTAAGCATATTTTTAAAGAATATAATGTATCTCTCATTACATAGGAAGATTTTGAAGATGGGAACATCCATGACAATCATGTTGGAGAGCTTCACAACGAACCCATGATTGAACACATTGTTGAAGAATCTCCTCATGTAACCATAACTAAAAACATTGAAGATTTGAGATTTTCTCAAGATTGTTGCAATGCTTGTCCAGAAATCCCTCATGAGGAAACCATTACAGAGATCGACACTTATGAAGAAGTTTATAATGTGTATGATGATACTCCTCTATGTTCATCACTTAGGGATGAAGTTTTGGAAAGTTTAAATTCTCATAATATCTTTGAAACCAAAACCTTGAAAGATTATTATTATGAGCAGGAGGAGGGTATTTATATCTCAGGATGTGATACCAGAAAGGAAGACTCTCTCATATCCAACATAGATGGGAGTGATGACTATTGGAATTTCATAGATTATCCAACTTGTGAAAATATTATTGAGAACCCCATCCATTATATGTCGAGCAAGGGGAGTGTCTATTCAAAAATTTGTGGAAGTACAATCTATGATACATCCGTAGAGGTGAGCATGGATCTAGATACCTGGGAAAATATTAGTATGGAAGAGGAGAATTCAGAATTTTCAGATGATCATTCAGAGTCATATCATGCAGAGATGCACAAATTTATCAGTAATGAAGACATTGAGAAGTAGTGTTGTGAAAATTCAGATGTGATGCATTCAGTGGAATATCAGTCTCAGCCATATTTTTCACACATAGAGGTTCCTTATGATTTGGAGCTACTTGGGGCTTATGCAACGAATTATCATTTGATAAACCCTGTTGATCAGTATGATGATGTAGTTAGTCTTCCTCATCGTGCTGATTGGTATATCAGTCCTATCGAGTCATGGATAGAAGCAACCTATGTGAGAACATGCCAGTTTGGGAAGAACTTTAATGAATTTATTCATGCCTATGATTTCCCATCCATCCCACCCATTTCGAATCATCATGTAGGTTTTCATTTTCTAAATAAGGTATCCTTACTTTGGCTAGTAACCAAAGACAAGGAATTTTTTTTTATGTTAATAAAATGCTTAGGTGGTTACATTGGATTTCTGATTACACTTAACCATTTTTATATCATGCTTAGAGTAGGAAAATAAGCTCCTTAAAAGAGGGCATTTACTTTCTGCATTTCTGTATTGTACTTGGCTATAATAAAATAAAATAAAATCAATTAGTTAGTTACATTTATTTTGTTTAAATAAATCAGCTTAATGGTCCATTTGTTTTTTTATAAAACCTATGCTACTAAGGTTTTCTTGTCAATCTGAGATGTTTTTATAGGGTATATAAACCAAATATTTCGGTGTTCTCATATCCTCCCCTTGGCTTAAAGACCAGATCGAGCACATGTACCACAATTGGAGCCAGAATGTTACCACCTAAGTTGTACTTAGTGGTTTTTTATCAATTGAGCCTGGTGAACCGAACAAGGATAACTTGTTTGAACTTCAGAAGACCTTCAGTCTTGATTCTGGGAAACTTTGTTGTACTATATCACATGTTCATACCCCCTTGGGGGAGTTGTAATAAATGTTCTAGCATGATAGCATCTGTAAAAGACTCGGTCTCTTAGACTTTATTTATTAGTCCGATCAGCCCAAGGTGATTTTTCCCTTGGTTATTATTGGTTGTTGAATAAATGACTGATAATTTCTGAGTTTTTCCCTCCATACCTCCAAAGTTGGGGTGGTCGGCTTGGAATTTAGGTATATTGAGGTTATTAGAGTCTATGTGTCAATGTATAAACATGATAGGCATCATGGTCGAGTCATATGAACATGTCTAAGTCCCAACTTTTTTCTTTTTTTAATTTTTTCAGTGCTTTTTATTAAAATTTAATTTTTCCAAAACATAGGCTATTTTTTAATAGTTTAATTGGAAAAATTGGTGTTGTAATAAAAGTGGGCCAAATAATTAGTTTCAGTCATGTAGGTGCTCACTTTCAAGCTAAGAGCACCTTGTAAACCCATGGACCCACTATTTCCTAGTTTTGAGTGATTTTCCATCACTCAGGTCAGAAAGCCCCAAAAAATCAATTATTGATTATTTTAATTAATAAATTGATGAATAATGGAGCAAATCCAAAATCCTAAATCAGTGGATTCTCGTCCAATTTGATTGAAATCAGTCATATCTGAACCAGATTGACTGGATCTGATAAATCCTTAACTGAGGGAGGTTATCTGGACAGATCCAGAGTTGATCTTCACCATCCTTTATGGGGAATTGCACCCTCTCTCTCTCCTCCACACGTTTGGGCTCTCCTGGAATCTCTGTGGACTGACGTGTCGGTTTTTGGGTTGATGTGTTAGCTCAATCAGCCCCATGATTAACAAGTAGGATCATTTCAGCTTTAGATCAACATTGATTGACTCTCCCTCAGCCGCAGTGGTCTGTCTCCTTGGGATTTGTGCCCCCCTAGACTGGATCTCCTATTTTTTGTATATATAAAGCACATGCTGCCTCTTCCAAGCTAGTTAGAGCTGGATTGAGGAGTTTTTGCCATTCTAATACTACTATATTATGTGAATAAATAAGCTTTGGAGGCTATACCATGTAGTGCATGTGTTTTTGTGGATTCTTAGTGTTATACTGCTAATGTGGTAACTACAATTTCTTTCCAATTTCTGTGTTGCTTTCATTTTCTGGCTTCAAGTATTCAGTTGAATTAAGTAAGGGTGTAAACTAGGCAAGTTAGATTGCTTACTCTTGTTTATCCATATGATGTATGCTCAATAATTTCAGTTATATGCTTAAATAAGATTATTTTTGCATGATCTTTCATTTTTGTTGCTTTATACATCTATATCCAGATCTCACGATGTGTTGTGCAGGCTTGTGTTATCTAGTTGTAGGTTCTCGATTGGATGAAGGTGTGGATCAAGATTTACGTCGTTCCTTATCTAATAAGCTCAAGACTCTGTCCCTTAGTGCTCCACAAAAGGGCCTCCTTTCAGCTTGCTCCATTCAAGCAACGAGATGACCTTCTCTCCTCTTCTTCTCATTTCTTTAAAAAAAATCAATATTTCAGTTACCTATCTCTCCCTCTTATGATCAGATCTAGTTTTAAAAATTGAATATATATTGCTAGATCTATTTCATAGGAGTCTTGCTGCTTAGATCTATAATTTCATAAAGATAAATCTAGGTGTAGGAATTTCCTTTTTTGCAAGTAGCTAAATGTTGGTGCTTAGGGAAGACCCAGGTTCTTATACTTTTATCTTTACCAACCAACAAAGAGACCCACAGTGTTGGCCCTTTAAGTAACAACCTGCGAACAGGTTGCAGTCTCACCCGAAACAGCTATGGGGTGCCGCAGAATCAGGTTTCTGCAGGAAAAGAGGGATATTACTGTACCTTTAGCATTAACAAAGAATAACAGAGCGTATATATTCACTTAAATAGCTTCACAGTTTTAGATAAATAGACAGTTACTTTCTTAACCCTTAACTGGGAATTCACAGCAAAGTTAATACTTAACAAGATATCTTACTTAACATTCACCTACTTATCAAATGCATAAAAACATAACAGGAACAAAAAAACAAGAACCACCACAAAACAAGATATACGTGGTTCACCCCTAGTGTAGGGGCTACATCCACAGAATTGCATTTATATTCAACTCTTTACAAAAAACACAGTTCTGATCTGCGCACTCAGCTGCATATCTCTGCGCACTCAACTGTAGATATTCTCAACAACCCAAACCTACGCACTTAGCTGCAAAACCTTTCTCTGATCTACACACTCAACTGCAGATCCTTTCTTCCAAAACCCTTTGAACACTCAGCTGCAGAGGTCGTCCATGCACTCAGCTGGGACTTAACCTTAAAAAAACTCTCTGCGTACTCAGCTACAGAGGTCGTCCACGCACACAGCTGGGACTTAACCTTAAACCCAAAAATAGGCCTTAGCTTCTTCGCATCAAATTATCATCATTCAAAAACCTTCGAAAAATCTCTTTTCTCCTTTACATAAGTGCCTATTTATACAAGTGCACTATTACAATACCATGTGTTTAAACCATGGGCTTAAAAA
>LPNX011134050.1:191522-209678 GCA_001517045.1 Pseudotsuga menziesii
ATGACAGGACTACTCAGGCTAGGGTTACTTTCAGACTGCGACGGGTTCTCAGGGATAACAGGTTTTCGTTGCGGAGTTATAGGAGGGTTTCTAACAAAAGGGGTTTCTTTAGATTCAGACTCTTCTAGGCTTAAAGGGGTATAATTGGTATTCTGGCCTAGGATGAAGGATCAAAAATTTCTCTTGTATCTCTTACCATTGTGAAGCAAACCAATTTTCTTGTCAAATTCACTTTCTCTTTCAAACATAGGTTAGTAGCACTAAATCTAGCAATATGATTCGATAAGCAATATGCGTTTTTCATCCAAGAGCATTTTAATTTTCAAACTGAATGAATTCAGGTACTTACCCCTTGGTCCTTTGAAGAACTGTCTTTCTGATTCACTGAAAGAAGTATGTGTGTCGATGGAAAACTCCATCACAAATGCTTCAAGGGTTCACGTTGTCCAGAAGCCAACAGCTCTGGATACCGCGTTGTTCACTCTTTTCAACAACTTAATTCTTTCTTTGCAAGAAGTCATCTGAGCTACGACGAGGATCCTTATTTTCTTGTTTAGCAAATTTTAGATAGGTATCCTCAACCCAGTCATTGATTTCTTTTATTGAGGGCCTCCAAAACATATCCCTCGAGGTACGACGTAGATCCCTCTTGAGCAGATACTGGTTCAACCGGCAATGGAACCAATTTGTTGGTGCTTAGGGCAGACTCGCTTTCTTATACTTTTATCTTTACCAACCAACAAAGAGACCCACAGTGTTGGCCCTTTCAGCAACAACCTGCAAACAGGTTGCAGTCTCACCCGAAACAGCTATGGGGTGCCCCAGAATCAAGTTTCTGTAGGCAAAGAGGGATATTACTATACCTTTATCCTTAACAAAGAATAACAGAGCTTATATATTCACTTAAATAGCTTCGTAGTTTTAGATAAACAGACAACTACTTTCTTATCCCTTAACTGGGAATTCACAGTGAAGTTAATACTTAACAAGATATCTTACTTAACATTCACCTACTTATCAAATGCATAAAAACATAACAGGAACAAAACAAACAAGAACCACCACAACACAAGATATACGTGGTTCACCCCCAGTGTAGGGGCTACGTCCACAGAGCTCTGTTTATATTCAACTCTTTACAAACAACACCGTTCTGATCTACGCACTCAGCTGCAGATATTCTCAACAATCCAAAGCTGTGCACTTAGCTGCAAAACCTTTCTCTGATCTGCGCACTCAGCTGCAGATCCTTTCTTCCAAAACCCTCTGCGCACTCATCTGTAGAGGTCATCCATGCACACAGCTGGGACTTATCCTTAAACCCAAAAATAGGCCTTAGCTTCTTCGCATCAAATTATCATCATTCAAAAACCTTCGAAAAAGATCTTTTCTCCTTTACATAAGCGCCTATTTATACAAGTGCACTATTACAATACCATGTGTTTAAACCATGGGCTTAAAAACCATGAGTTTAAACCATGGGTTAATTACAAAAAGAGGGGCTTCGACCCAACCCTGAAACCCCTAAGACTATTTTGGGCCGCAACTCCGCTTACAAGCTTCGCACCAAAACCGTGGAGTTGCCAAAATTAAGGACCTTCGAGGTCCACGCCCCAACACTAAATCATAGATCTACAAATTCCTCATAAGGTAGTTTCTTTTTTCATTCTTTAAAGATTTAAATTGTGAAAGAAAAGTGCATATCTCATTGGCTTCCCAAATAACAAGAAAATATCCCAAGGAAATCTTGCTTTCCTTGGTTCCTTTTGCAAAACTATATTAGCCCCTTTTAACAATTTTTTACTTAGTGTTTTTTCGGTAACTAGTGTGGTGAACCAAAACACTTTTAAATTGTGTTTGGGAAAATTTGATTTTAATTGCTTGCTTTTTTTAGCAGGTCTAACAAAAAATAGAAGGAGAATATGCCCATTTTCTGACTCTTGGACGAACCAGAGATTCCCGGAAGCTTCCCCCACCGCTGTGTTTTGAGTTTAACTTGTTACAAGCTTGTTGTAAGCCTTTGGATCCCAGATAACAAGGAAAAAAGTGCATCAATTTAAATTTTCTAATATTGTAAATCACTACTAATAAAAAGAAAAATTATTTTCGAATAGTCTCTTTCGAGCCTATTCACCGTCCCCCCCTGGGGGGATTTGCGTCTGTGTCATTTTTTACTTTTTGTTCATATTTTTTCAATCTAGCATAGTTCTAATCTGTAGGGTAGTACACTATGATTTATAATCATTTCCATATTCCATATCTAGTGGTTTCAAAGTAATCATGCAAATCCGTACAAAGGTATCAGTAATGAAGACATTGAGAAGCAGTGTTGTGAAAATTTAGATGTGATGCAGTCAGTGGAATATCAGTCTCGGCCATATTTTTCACACATAGAGGTTCCTTATGATTTAGAGCTAATTGGGGCTTGTGTAATGAGTTATCATTTGATAATCCCTGGTGATCAGTATGATGATGTAGTCAGTCTTCCTCATCGTGCTGATTGGTATATCAGTCCTATCCAGTCATGGATAGAAGCAGCCTGCGCGAGCACATACCAGTTTGGGAAGAACTTTAATGACTTTATTCATGCCTATGATTTCTAATCCATCGCACCCATTCTGAATCATCACACAGGTTTGCATTTTCTAAATAAGGTATCCTTATTTTGGCTGGGAACCAAAGACAAGGAATTTTTTTATGTTAATAAAATGCCTAGGTGGTTACATTGGATTTATGATTACACTTAATCCTTTTTATATCATGCTTAGAGTAGGAAAATAAGCTCGTTAAAAGAGAGCATTTACTTTCTGCATTTCTGTTTTGTACTTAGCTATAATAAAAATAAAAATAAATTAGTTAGTTACATTTATTTTGTTTAAATAAATCAGCTTAATGGTCCATTTGGTATTTTATAAAACTTGTGCTACTAAGGTTTTTTTATGAAGTTGATATTTTTTTAAAGGGTATATAAACCAGATATTTTGGTGTTCTCATATCCTCCCCTTGTCTTAAAGACCATATCGAGCACATGTCCCACAATTGGAGCCAGAATGCTACCACCTAAGTTGTACTTAGTGGTTTTTTATCAAGTGATCCTGGTGAACCGGACAAGGATAACTTGTTCGGACTTCAGAAGACCTTTAGTCTTGCTTCTAGGAAACTTTGTTGTACTATATTACATGTTCATACCCCCTTGGGGCAGTTGTAATAAATGTTCTAGCATAATAGTGTCTATAAAAGACTCGGTCTCTTAGAATTTATTTGTCAATCTAATCAGCCCAGGGTGTTTTTTCCCTTGGTTATTATTGGTTGTTGAATAAACGACTGATAATTTCTAAGTTTTTCACTTCATACCTCCAAAGTTGGGGTGGTCGGCTTGGAATTTATGCCTATTGAAGTTATTAGATTCTATGTGTCAATGTATAAACATGCTAGGCATCATGGTCAAGTCATATGAACATGTCTAAGTCCCCCTAGGGTTTTTCAACTTTTTTATTTTTTTAATTTTTCAGTGTTTTTTATGAAAATTTAATTTTTCCAAAGCTTAGGCTATTTTTTAATAGTTTAATTGGAAAAATTGGTTTTTTAATAAAAGTGGGCCAAATAATCAGTTTGAGTCATGTAGGTGCTCATTTTCAAGGTAAGAGCACCATGTAAACCCATGGACCCATTATTTCCTAGTTTTGAGTGATTTTCCATCACTCAGGTCAGAAAGCCCCCAAAAATCAATTATTGATTATTTTAATTAATAAATTAATGAATAATGGAGCAAATCCAAAATCCAAAATCAATGGATTCTCAGCTGATTTGATTGAAATCAGTTAGATCTGACCACATTGACTGGATTTGACAAATCCTTGACTGAAGGAGGTGATCTGGATAGATCCAAAGTTGATATTCAACTTCCTTTATGGGGAATTGCACCCTCTCTCTCTTCTCTAAACGTGTGGGCTCTCCTGGAATCTCTGTGGACTGATGTGTCAGTTTGCGGGTTGATGTGTAAGCTCAATCATCCCCCCTATTGACAAGTAGGCTCATTTCAGCTTCATATCAGCATTGATTGAATCTCCCTCAGCCGCAGTGGTCTGTCTCATTGGGATTTGCGCCCCCCATGGGCTGGATCTCCAGTTTTTTGTATAAATAAAGCACAAGATACCTCTTCCAAGCTAGTTAGAGCCTAATTGAGGAGTTGTTGCCATTGTAATACTGCTATATTTTGTGAATAAAGAATCTTTGGAGGCTATATCATGTATTGCATGTGTTTGTGTGGATTCAGAGTGTTATGCTGCTAATGTGGTAACTGCAATTTCTTTCCAATTTCTATGCTGCTTTCGTTTTCTGGCTTCAAGGATTCAGTTAAATCAAGTAAGGGTGTAAACTAGGCAAGTTAGATTGCTTTCTCTTGTTTATCCATATTATTTATGCTCAAGAATTTTAGTTATATGCTTAAATAATATTATTTTTGCATGATCTTTCATTTTTGTTGCTTTATACATCTATATCTAGATCTCACGAGGTGTTGTGCAAGCTTGTGTTATCTAGTTGCAGGTTTGCAATTGGATGAAGGTGTGGATCAAGATTGACACCATCCCTTATCCAATAATCTCAATAATTTTTCCCTCAGCGCTCCACAAAAGGGCCTCCTTTCAACTTGCTCCATTCAAGTGACGAGCTGACCTTCTCTCCTCTTCTTCTCATTTCTTTAAAAAAATCAATCTTTCGGTTACCTGTCTCTCCCTCTTATGATCAAATCTAGTTCTCAGAATTGAATATATATTGTAGATCTATTTTATAGGAGTCTTTCTACTTATATATGTAATTTCATAAAGAATATCATTTCATAAAGATAGATTTAGGTGTAGAAATTGCCTTTTTTGCAAGTAGCTAAATCATAGATCTAAAACTTGCTCATAAGGTAGCTTCTTTTTTCATTCTTTAAAGATTTAAATTCTGCAAGAAAAGTGCATATCTCATTGTCTTCCCAAACAGAAAGCCAATATGCCAAGGAAATCTTTCTTTCCTTGGTTCCTTTTGCAAAACTAGATTAGCCCCTTTTAACAATTTTTTACTTAGTTTTTTTTTGGTAACTGGTGTGGTGACCCAAAACAATTTTAAGTTGTGTTTGGGCACATTTGATTTTAATTGCTTGCTATTTTTTATCAGGTTTAATAAAAAAGAGAATGAGACTCTACCCATTTTCCGACTCTTGGACAAACCAGAGCTTCCCGGAAGCTTCCCCCACCGTTGTTGTTTGAGTTTAGCTTGTTACAAGCTTGTTGTAAGCCTTTGGATCTCATATAACAAGGGAAAAAGTGCATTAATTTAAATTTCCTGATATTGTAAATCATTTCTAATAAAAATAAAAATTCTTTTCAAATAGGCTCTTTTGAGCCTATTCACCATCCCCCTTGGGGGGATTTGCGTCTGAGTCATTTTTTAATTTTTGTTCATATTTTTTCAATCTAGAATAGTTCTAATATGCAGAGTAGTATACTTTGATTTATAATCATTTCCATATTCCATATCTAGTGGTTTCAAAGTAATCATACTACTTACCCCATGACTTCCCGATTGACCCGCAAGGGGAAAGAGATGCATGGTAGGACTAATTAGAAAACCGAAATTGTGTATCTTTGATTCCTTTTTCATCAATTGTTTCATTAGGAATGATAAAATAAACCCCTCCTTGATTCCCAGAATGAGATCCACTTGGATCAAAAGAGGTTCCTAGAGGGTTTTCTTTTTAACAAGAACACCTATCTTGAAATTTACTAAAATTGACAAGACTCCAGTGTGTATGCTTTGCACTTGGATGCGGTTTGTATAATCAGTCAAGCCACATCAAACGAAATTGAGTGACTAGATTAATTAGTCCTCACCTCCCAAATTAACAAACCATCAGGTGAAAACCCAATGCTTCGAATGAACTATAAGCGGTGGCAAAATACCCGAAAGAGTGGGAACAACTAGAAAGTGACCTCAAGGCGTTGATCTCTGTCACACCTTAATGGGTGTGTTATGAACAATAGTCTCCGAGACTCCATTCCATCGCACAACCACCTTGTGGGTAGTCGTGAAAGTTCACTTTTGGACATACTCCAAGTACCCATCGGGTATATCTGGAGTCACCTTTTCACCTAATTTAACTCATTCAC
Source organism: Pseudotsuga menziesii (assembly GCA_001517045.1). NCBI lineage: Eukaryota > Viridiplantae > Streptophyta > Pinopsida > Pinales > Pinaceae > Pseudotsuga > Pseudotsuga menziesii. The sequence goes on from LPNX011134050.1 coordinate 197,678, forward strand.
ATTCCACACTAATCTAAAATATACCAAGAGACATTTTCAAAACATTCATTCAAGCGCATGCAAGCACATTATTTTCGCTATTGACTCCATTCAAGGCACTGGTGATTTGTTTCTTTCATTTCTATATATATTGAGTGTAATTACTGTGCTTATCTGCTTAAAATATTGCATCTTGTTATCTTTTATTTCCACTGGTTAATTTCAAAAATCCTAAATAACTCATTCAATTTAACACCATCACTCTATGTAATTATCCTTAGTAACTTAATAGGGTCTACCCCCCTTTGCTTCATTAGGAGTTGAGCCTAAATGGAGGAGTCAAGAAAAAGGTGACAACCTTGACTCCAGAATCGCCCCCAGGGAGACACCGAGTGGCTTGAATATTTATGCCACGTGACCCAAGTGTGTGAAAGGTGGCAACATGCCCCAAATATTCCAGGATTTATAGACTTATTAACTCATTTCAGACTATAATGTATTTTGTTTTTCAAGTAATGGAGCACATGTTTTGCAACTACTAAGCGAATCTGCCTCATCTCAACCATATACTGGCTCAAGGAAGTCAATGCAAAACATGTATCAATCCCGATATTGACAGATACATGAAAGATTCAATCAACTATCCACACATCGAAGACTCTACCACATTGGAATCCAAAATGTAATGTAACTTCCAATTTGCTAGCATAGGTGTAGCTAAGGGTTTAAGGTCATCATCTGAAGCATCTTCAGAATCTTAATTGCATACTTATCATGTTTGAGGAACACTTCATGTGGATTTTGCCACACCTCTAGAGATAAGAAATAGAGCTTCAGCCAAATGTCCATCTTGAACTCACATGCCAACCTCTTCGTTACATCTTGCTGTGAGCTTCTCAAGGATTTGCTAGAGAAGATGATTTGGGATTGGTAGGTTACACATTCATGCTGGGTAGGGTCATTGATCATAGGAAATACACCAAAGGGTATATTTTTAGCTTTGGTACAGGTGCAGTTTCATGGTTGAGTGAGAAGAAACATGTAGTCTCACTTTCTTCCATTGAAGCTGGAGATAGTCTAGCAATATTTTGCAACTCAGGAGAAGACTGCAAATTTATTTCCCATACCTCTCAGTCCATATAGGTTTTTGTACATCAGAGATAAGCTTGGTTGAATTTATAGTATGATTATTAGGGAAGTATGATGTAGTATATGAGTAATATTTATAACTATGATATTCACTAGTCATTTAAGTTATAACATACATGTTAGTATAAAGTCAATATGGCATGGCTTATTTTAGCTTATGACAATTTTTAATTAGTCTTTGACTCTCTATTTAACTGAAATGTGAAGAGTGACGTTGTGTTGTACTAACATAAACACATTTCTCAAAAAGTAAAAAACAACCATTCTATGCTCTCCCACTTTGTTGGTGTAAAATTTCTGCAGTTGTATGCATTTTTTCTAACTTAAACAATTGCCCAAAGGTCATCATATTCAATCAAATATAGCCTTGATCAGGTTTTGGAAATACCATGGGCATCTTGCTATTGAATTTAACCAGGTTGTTTTCCACCTTGATAAAACCATCAAGATGATCCCTTATTCATTGCCTTGCAACTACTTGTACGAATCTAAGGTGTTCCATGTAGTTAATAAAACATTTTTTACAAACCTTGACTTTGTCTAGTATGAGAAACAAGGCTTGCAATGGTAAGTTATAAATTTTTTCCATTAGAGCATTTTTTCACAGCATTAGTGTGATGATTGTGGGTGCAGTAACTTGTTTGTTTACCAAGATATTGGTCTCTTTTTTGTTCTGTTTATTAATTACAACAATTGTTTTCTCTTTGGATTACTTTATGCCTTTATTTACTTCTATTTTGAACAAGATCCTTCAGTCATATCTTAGCTTATATTTCCTTGTTTTTAGATACACACAAAGATGGTTCTACCAGGTGGTGAAGCACTAGGAGGTGTCATTGGGTTGCTGGCACATGGTTTAGAAAAAGAGTTTTTTTTCATTACACAAGGGTTTGTTACCAACTATTATAAATTAAAAGCAGTAAAAGTCTATACGATTGAAAAATTTAGGAGGGAACTCCCTGCATTAGAGAAAGACGTGCAGGGGAGTTGTTCTTATGAGAATATTTGTTACAAACCTATTTTTACAAGGTTAAATCCATGGATAGAGTTGCAAAGGGAGTCATAATACATGTAGATGTTTTGAATAACTGCTTTCCATGTTGCAACATGTTATTTTCCTAATATTTTATTGAATGTGTGTGAATGGTGTTAATATCATGAGGCCCCAAATATTCCAATATTTCTAGACTTATTCATTCATATACTATCTGACACGTATTTGTTTTGCATCCTTTTTTAATATCTCATTTGAATATAATCCAGTAATTCTAAAAGATTTTTACTTTAATGCTTGAAATTTTTTTAGTTGCTTATTGATATCATAGGAGCTCCTTTCCATAAGAACAATATCATTAGCATAAAGAAAAATGATGATGGCTATACCAGTTAGAGTCATGTGGACACAACCTGCTTCTTCAAAATAACCCTTTAACTTGTTGATGGAAATTGCTAAAAGGGTAGGGGACAGGGGACAATCATGCTTAACTTTTATACAACAATAATTTATTTTGAGCATCCCTTAGTCTTAGTAAACTTGGCCATAACATTCTCATACAGCCTTATCATAGCAACTCTCAACTCGAAAGTAGCTCTTTTAAGTTTAACCTATCCCAAAGGCTAGTTTTGGGCACTGTGTCGAATGGTTTTGTAATGTCAACAAAGCAACATAGGAGATTGGTTTTAACTTTTATTATTGTGAAACTATGACACAATGATCCTAAGTGTAACAAAAGGTGGTTAGTTGAATGATAGCTCCTACATCCAGCTTGGATCTTAGCTCTTTTTTCATGGATTTCTAGCCATGTGCCGATCTTCTTGTCCAGAATAATTTCATATAATTTGGATAAAAAGGGGTTATTCATAATGGTCATTGAATTCAAACACAAACCCAAATCAGATGAGATAGCACTTATTAATAGAGAGAGAGATACAGGTGCCGTTACTTGAAAAAAAATATCTCATACTATTGGCATTATGGAAGTTAGTATTTAAAATTTTTATGTGGTTTGAAGGTGATTATTTCTTCTATAATAAATATGATCTTCTGAGGACTATTAAATGTTTTAGTCACTTACTGAGCATTCCATTTTCAGGTGCAATTTGGGGTTCTTTAAGTAGGACATTATGGGGCTTCACAATCTCATAAAAGGGCATTTATTTGGGAAGCTTCCCCTGAGGAATTCCTTCCAGAATGGCTATACCCTATGCATGTTTTTTATAGTTCACAGCCAAAAATATCCCTACCTGGAGGTTTACAGTATGCTGCAGTGAGAGATTCTGCATTAGGTGCACCTTTTCGTCCTATAATAGTGAGAGATACAATTGGTGACTTGCCACCTGTTGGTAATGGCATATATTAGTTGGAAACAACAGTAAGCATCTATGCATTCCAATGCTCCTAAATAGTAGCTTGATGAGTTTATAATGGTTAAGATTGTCCAATTGAACTATGATTAGAATTGTAGTAAGAAATAATATTTTTATTTCGGTTCTTTAACAAAATTTTACCTGTGGGACTACCATTTTTGGTGTTCATATTAAAAATGTAATAAACATCTAATTTTGTCATATACTATTGCTGATTATGAGGATGCAACATATTTTAGTTTTTTTCATTTTCTCTATCAATCCCTCTTTCATATTTATTCTATTTCTTTTGAAATTTCAAGAGATGTGTCTTTAATGAACATAAGAGATTTCATCATACAAATTATTTCATCAGGCCAAGGATTGTTAAATTTAATATAGTCTATTGTTATATCATTTATCTGTTAGGTGTTAGTTTTAGACAATAAAGTGTTGTAGGACATGTAGTGTTTCAATTTGACTTTAACTTAATATTAACCCAATTCTTTTTTCCCTCAGTTAAAAAAATGTATATTCTATTCATATGAAAATAAGTGCAAACTGTTGATGCCATAGCCATTCCAAAATTGAATAGTGAAAAGCGTCTCAAGAAGGTGCTAGAAAAGTTGAACCAGTCATACTGACTGAATCTCAGAAATTTTAAGGGATTATTCCTCACATATGAAACAATGCATAGCAGTCCTTTATGATACTTTATAGCTGTGTCCAAAATTGCATCATATATCTTCAAAGAAGGAATCATCACTGAAACAAATATGTAAAGAAATCATCTGAGCCTTCTAAAAACATAAGCCTCATCCACAGTAGCAACGTGAACCTGTATAGAAATGAGAGAAAAAGGATTCCCTGAGCTAGAAATCTTCCCCTCAAGGAAAGACAGAAAAGGTGGATACTAGTACCATAACCCTATCTTTAGATTCCATCTATATGCATGGATCAACTGCTAGCTGGAGTCTCTCCTTGAAAGAGTGTCATCTTCAGATTTTTTATCTCTGTAGACACGAACAAATGAAATTTGATTAAAACTTGAAAAATAGCTTTTGATCTTATCGAGTATAGGAATTAGGACCAGATTATCCATTTTGAACACTTTTTTTACTTTTAACCAACTAATGACCAATATTGAATCCCCCCAAAAATAGAGATATGCAACTCCCCTAGTTGCAACAATTTATTTATAGAATTTTGATAGGAAATTGTTCAGCAAATGAAATTTGATAAGAAAACTAAAAAATAGTTTTTGAAGTCATTAATTGACAATTATAGGACTCAAGACCAGATTATCCATTTGAAGACTTGTTGCATTGAGAGTAGTGAGGTGCTCTACAACCCAGTATGTAGGAGATGTTGTCACATACATAACGTAACACTACATTACAAAAAATAAAACGTAACTAAAAAAATTCATGTTGGTTCATAAAATAAAAAAATTAGAACAAAATGCAAAAAATCCATGTCTGCTTGTAAAATAAAAAAATTAAAACCAGCATATATCCATATTAAACCCGGATTTACCAAGCACCAAAAAGATCAAAACCTTTTATGTGTAAATTTTTTGAACATGTAAAAAAATTATACCTCAAGAAATTGGATCCCTTGCGATGCTTGGTAGATACGGGTTTAAGATGGATCTATGCCAGTTTAACCAACTGAGACCAATAGTGAATGCCCCCCGCCAAAAAAATGGAGATATGTAACTCCTCTAGATGCAACAATTAGCCAACAGTTCAGCAAAATTATTGAACCTTACCCTCCCTATTTTGCTTTAATGCTGATATAATGGGTGTCATTGAAGTGTAAAAGACCACAACAGGGTGGGGCTCCCTGTCTAGCTCCATCAAAGAGATCCCAAATACCTGACGTGTCTATAAAATCATGTGATAATATGTTTTGAGAAGTCTTGTAAACAGGTTTGAGAAAATAGATCTGGCTTGTGTTTCACACTGCAAAGGAATTGTGAATCTAGCCTCAAATATAAAAACATTATTGGAGAGACAAATGCCCTAGGATGTAGTTATAGGCATGTCTTTGAATTCCTTTAGAGCAGGAATGCTAGTTTGTGAAGCATTCCTTTACAAAAACCCTTTGCCAACCATCTTTTACACCTGTCTGATGGTCCATCTCAGACCACACAAACAAGGCATAAGGACTATATATTAGGAGGTGGTCAACACTTTTTATATTTTCATTCAAATATAAAAAGTGAAACATATTATATGGAATATGATATGCTTCACTTGTTATATTTTCATTCAAATTTTGTTCTTTTGTTATATGGAATACAACTAGGCCAGGATCAGATGGAAGCAAATAAAAAGTAACTTCAACTTCTAGGAGCTCCTCATTTTGAACCTTCCCTTGATATCAAACAACCTGATCCAATTTAAGATGTAAAAGCTCTGAATCCAATTATGATTTCTAGTAATGGTAAGAAAGATCAAGTAATTACCCGACTGTCAAATTTTGCGGGCTCAATGAACCACTCAAATTATCTTCCAAAAAAGAGTAAACAGATCTTTGTCAAGAGAAAGAGCTTAAAATATGTAAGTCAACAGTATCTAGAAAAGGTTCAAGCAGGCACAAGAATATTACACCAAGCAATGAAGGGGAATGATGTTGTAGCAGGAATACACAAGTCCAAACAATAAGAAAAATGGAAGCCAAAACCAAATACTTTTGATAAAGGTATGTCTCTGCAAATCCTTTCTTTTGATTTGGTTTTCGCTTAGTGATTCTTTTTATGTGATTTTCTATTTGTCTATAATATGCTACACTTGTTATATTTTCATTCCAACTTTCTTTCTTTTCTGTGTCTTGCATTTCCATCAAGAGCATAAATCATTGTGCTTAATTATTAAAAAAAATTCACAATAATGTCTTCCTCCTTTGTGTCACAGGGCGATGCAGTGCAAGGAAAGTGCAAGAATGAAAGTGAGCTAGAGGTACATAATCCTCTTAAGAAGGTTAAGGCCATAGTAGTAGTTGATGGCTGTAATGGTTAATTGTCAACAGTTCCCAGAAAATCAAGCAAATATGGTAACATGCATGGAATACTGATGTGTGGTGTGAGACCTATTGCATATAATGGAGTTACAGGAAGGGATCCTGAAGGAGCCGTTTCTGCAAGTCCTATTAGAAGAGACCATGGGAAAGCTACAAGAAGTTTTGTACTGAAAGAGGCCAAGGATCTAAAACACTCTGCAGATAGATTGAAGGTCTACTTGACGTTAATTATCCTTATTGCTCCATCTATACATAGCCTAAAATTATTCTCATGATTTTATGCAATCTAATGTTTAAAATGCTAACTTCCTTAGAAGTCTAACATAGCTGCAATAGATGTTGCAAACTATGCGAGGTAGTGACCTTGAAATCACTGGTCGTTACTTTCAAGTGGCTTTAAAATTTCTTCATGGTGCTTCATTATTGGAGCCTTACAATTTTGACAATGCAAAGCATGGAGAAACAACTCAGGCTATGAAGGTGTATACAGATACTATCAGGTTCTATGAGTAAGTCTCATCAGCTCTTGAGTTTGAGTTGAAAGTTTTATCCATTTTTTTCATTAGTCAATCTGGATGTGAGCACACTGTATTAGCTTTACTTTTGGAAATTTCTCAGGAAATTTTGAAATATAGTCATGCTGATTCAAATATTGATAGGTTATCTTCTCTATTACCTTTGCTGGTTTTTTGCCTTAATATATCAGAGAAACAAATAAATGGCAGCTGCTTCCCTAGCACATAAATGTATGGGGGTAGCACACATGAGGGTTGTGCTGTCTAAAACTTCATGTTTAGACATCAAAGTTTGAGTTTGAGAGAAGAAGAAACAGGCCTGAGAGATATGATAGAAATGTTTTTCAAAATACTTTGAAGGCCATCAAGAAGATTGAAGAAGCTCGTGTTAGCAGGGAGGATAAATTATGGGAGAATAGGTTTGTCTCCTTCTCTTCAAATTTCCTTGTAAAAGAGTCAAGGGATAATAACTGAAAATTAGCTAAATGGTTATCTTCTAATTGTTGTTGCTTATAGGACCTATGTGTCCAAATACAATAGAACCACCATACAACATTTGTCTGTTCTCAAATCTTACCTTTGTCATGGTGATTTTTTTTCTTGTCTTTATTAGTTTTCCTGTGGTGCACTTCTGGAGTGCGCTTGGTTCTGATAATTATTTGTATTATTCTAGTTCTGGATATATCTAAGGCAGCTTGGCTAGAGATAAACTTACAAACATTATTGAATGTTTCACACTGATTTTCATATAAAATGTGTCAACTATAATGTTGGGTATGCTTTTATTGTTTCATTCAACTCTTTTTGAAATATGTGTTTACTTTCTTTTGCTTGCTTATTTTTGTAGCCTTCAAACATCTATAAAAAACATGTTTCATTTTCTAGAATTGGATGATATGGTATCTTATGCTTTGCAACACTCAATTTGAAATCTTTCTCTTTCATGTATTTTTATATTGTCACTGATAGATTGTTTTATGAATGGCAAGGTTTGCTTACCTTATTTGACTTTTACTTTCCTTGATTTCATATAATGATATTTTTCTCATATATTCAGACCCACCAAGAGATATTCTGTAAATTGGTTGAATTAATTGGTATCACATTCATCACAGAGGTATTTCATTCTCTCTGGTAATATGAATGGATATTGCAGATAGGGAAAATTGTACATAGCTCTCAGGAATTAGTTTATCATAAATACTAGTTACTAGAAAGTTGTAATAGTAATAATTATGTAGTTTGTAGATTGTTATCTATCATAAATTTGTTTGAATATCATCATTGTCAAGCAATAACAACTTCTTAAAGGGTTCTAGCTCAATGGTAGAGCACCTACCTAATTATAGGCAGGAGGTTGGTGGTTCGATTCCTCCATGCCCTATCATAAATTTGTGACTACAAAAATGACTAAATTCGCATATATATGACTATTAGTAGCTAATTTCCCATATCATATTCGTATTTAGCTTAGTCATTAATATCTTATCATCTAGTAGTTTATTTAGTCATATATTTGGTCATTAACTGTTGCAATCAATGACTAAATCTGTGACTAAATGAATGACTAAATAATTGACTATCAATGACTAAATCAATGACTAATAAGTCAAGATATTAATGACTAAGTGAAATATGACTAGCCATAAGATAGTGAAAATTAGCTACTATTAGTCACTGACTCAAACATAGTCGTTTATAGCCTAATTTTAGTCATTTTTTAATCATTAGTTCCTCATTTTGTACCAGTGGAAATTTTATAAAAAGTAAAAAACTCAATTTTCACCATACCATTTTGAATTTTACCACACATACTGTGTTCGAGCCATTTTTAACCAAGAACTTCAAGCACCAATTCCAAGAGCTAAAAGCAATGAAATTGTGAACCATTAGAGCCACGTAAATCTTCATGCCACCCTCAATCTTTTTAGTGTTTTTATTTCAATTTTTAATGGTTTATTTTTAAGTTTGGAGAACCCCTAAATGGGTATCCCGACCCTTGTGATTCAAAATTCATCGGGTCTTGTATAGGTATGGGTATACATGGAAAAAGTAGTGAATTCCATGTATATGCACGAATGTCAACAGGAAAACTCGCGTATAGGTGCGCGCATACCCAAATTTATGGTAAATTCTCATTAAATATTATGTTTTATTGGAAGGATGGTGTTAGAATGATGAGAACATGAGCATGGGGACGTGGATAGAGAAGTAAAGAGTGACATGATTTCTCAATAATCATTAAGACCATGTGGTTTATACAAATTTTGGTGACTTGGGAGCTTGAGGGATTACCTAAGACTTATTCAGATGCTCGTCAACTATTGGGACCCAGATATAGAGGCATTTCAGTTGGATGGGATGCCCCCAAGACTTGAGGTAAAGGATGTGTATTTCATTACTGGACTATCCCGTCGAAGCGAGGTAGTAAACTTCAAGGATAGAGGGGTGGGAGGTGGACTCACCATCAAGGAATACATTGTCATATACTGCCTGCCAGACACTGAGAAGGTCAAAAGTCAGGTTCCTGTGAAATCTATCGAGAGTCTCAGCCTCAAGATCATAGTGCTAGTGCTAGAAAAGATATCCGGGTTGGCATCGTTACATCATGATTCCATTCCTCTGATGTTCTATGTGTTCGACAGTATGACACCTACCATATATGAATGGAGTACATCCTTGTTGAGAAAGATGAAGCAAAAACTGATTGAATACAAATTAGGTAGGACGAAGAACTTTAGGTTCACCGGCATACTCATTACTTTGTTCTTCGAGTGGGTACCACACCTTATCCCAAGAGTTTAGATTCCTCCACATGGTGTACGAGTTCTATCTGAAACTCGCTAGGTGGGTGTGATGCGATGGTTGGGGGGGGGGATGTGCAGCCAAACCTTTCCTACCTAACGTTTACCAATGGTGGCAGAGAGAGATAGTGGCCGTGGCTAACTATCCCTATGAAGGGATCAACTTTCACAGAGACCCGGACATGACCATACCACAGGGTGTTGCATACAAAGACATTAGTAACAATTCGTATTTCATTTTTATTTTTTGAATTATTTGATTTCTTTTGTATTTTTTTATATAATGAAATATAAAAAAATGTTTTTGGTGGTGTCGTGTACTAATATTGATCATGAACATGCAGATGTGGGACCTAGACGGCCAGATGGTCTCCCTCGACATCATTGAAGGGTAGGATTTGATTATATACAAGGTGCAAATGCGGAGCGTATGCTCCATAGAACACACACAAACGTTTTCTGGTTGACACACAGGGTGACTATGGTGCATGTCGAGCAATTTCCTATGGTAATGCAGAGGCAAGTGATAGGAGTACCCCATGCATGGGTTCAATTATTCATATGGTTGGTAAATGTCGTTGTTTTTGTTCATGGTTAGCACCACGGTCTACAGGAAAAGAGGCCTAGATATACATTTTGTATCAACCATGTAGTGTTTTCTGTTGCATTAAAGCTCCAATTTTATATCATGACATTTTGTACTATGACACCATTTTCGACTATATTTTGAAATGAAAATCTCATAGTGATCAGTTTATTATATTTACATGTGTATTTTAAATGTGAATGTGATCTGTATGATTCATTATTGACGTAAAAAATTCCAGTCTGAAACGTAATTTGCATAAGAATCAGAATGTGAATCTATGAATGTGAATCCTATGTTATGTGAATCTATGAATGTGAATCCTATGTGAATCTGTAGATCCTAGGAATGTGAATCTATGTTATGTGTTCAAATCTTTGTTCTAACAATGTTGAACACAATAATATTCACAATAAAGTTGGATATCTAATAAGATGCACGTCATTTAACTGTGATATCACTAACTACAAGTCAACACGTACCTCAAGGGATCGAATACCATGTGAGATGGCATCGCATAGTAGCTCAATCACGACACTATATTCAACACCATTGTTGTATTATGGCCAGAGACATACACCCCCTGAAGATAGAACATATCCCGTAGATGTATATATAGCGCACGCAAAAGAATCAGAGTTCTGGGTGTGGCAGCTGGCACCATTAGTGTGTCCTCCATATATCGAAGACTCCGTCGACATCTGCCACAACAAAAAGAAGAATGTCAACAAACTGAATCACTAAAATGGGACCAAAATTAAACGATGAAATTGTACAGTAATATCCCCAAATTATGATCTGTATGATTCATTATTGACGTAAAAAATTCCAGTCTGAAACGTAATTTGCATAAGAATCGGAATGTGAATCTATGAATGTGAATCCTATGTTATGTGTTCCTATGTTATGTGAATCTATGAATGTGAATCCTATGTGAATCTGTAGATCCTAGGAATGTGAATCTATGTTATGTGTTCAAATTTTTGTTCTAACAATGTTGAACGCAATAATATTCACAATAAAGTTGGATATCTAATAAGATGCACGTCATTTAACTGTGATATCCCATAGATGTATATATAGCCCACACCCCCTGAAGATAGAACATATCCCGTAAATGTATGTATATCCCACACAAAAGAACCAGAGTTCTGGGTGTGGCAGCTGGCACCATTAGTGTGTCCTACATATATCGAAGACTCCGTCGACATCTGCTACAACAAAAAGAAGCATGTCAACAAAGTGAATCACTAAAATGGGACCAAAATTAAACTATGAAATTGTACAGTAATATCCCCAAATTATGATCTGTATGATTCATTATTGACGTAAAAAATTCCAGTCTGAAACGTAATTTGCATAAGAATCGGAATGTGAATCTATGAATGTGAATCCTATGTTATGTGTTCCTATGTTATGTGAATCTATGAATGTGAATCCTATGTGAATCTGTAGATCCTAGGAATGTGAATCTATGTTATGTGTTCAAATTTTTCTTCTAACAATGTTGAACGCAATAATATTCACAATAAAGTTGGATATCTAATAAGATGCACGTCATTTAACTGTGATATCCCGTAGATGTATATATAGCCCAC
>LPNX011134094.1:2676-20779 GCA_001517045.1 Pseudotsuga menziesii
CCCCTTTTTTCACACATAATGGGATCTAGGTACAAGGGGTACATTACACTCTAAGTGCTCTAGTGAATTGATTAGCAGTTCTGCTGCTCATGCCCCCAACTGATTTGTTTGGCTAATAGCTGCTCTAGGTGAGCAAACTGATGGTTGATAATCACTACATACCATAGGATAGGCCTGTTGAGAAAGAGGAAGCTGACATGTGGAGGAAATATTGGGTTTTGTGGTCCCAATGAATCCTTCTGTGTTTTTCATGTTAGTTCCAGCTGCAAACATGGATCTGCTAATAACCCTACGAAATGTGTTGGATCTCCAAGTACTGTAGTATATGGTGGAGGCAATGTATAAACCTATATGATCTATCCCAATAGGAGACTAGGGAAAATATCTCACTGCTGAAGCCTCACTAGCTGAAGACACCTTCTCCAACCCCAACAGCCCTGGCTGCACGCTGTGCTACTGCTTGAAATTCCAAAATCAACCAGCAATAACAATAGATATCTCTTTTTTCCAATAACCCTTCTTAAATAGAATAGCATGTACTTTTAGGGTTTTCATGTCACTTTTAGGGTTTACGCTTCACTTTTGCATGCATGCAATTCTAATTTCATGTTGATTTTAACACTAAAACAAGGCCTACATGCATAAGGATCTGGATGGGTTGTCTAATAATGCTCTTTTCCTCTCGTGTTACTGCCCTGTAGTACCATAAAAACCCTCGAGATTGAAGGTGACATTTTTGTAGGAGGAGAGGTCTCTTCAGGTTGAAACTTTCTAAGCTTATCCGTCTGATAATGCCAGAGAGATGGTATGGCACATGCGAAGGTTTGGCTACCTCTAAGTGCCCTAGAAAATTGATTAGCAGTTCTGCTGCTCACGCCCCCAACTGATCTGTTTGGATGATAGATTCTCTAGGTGAGCAAACTGATGGTTGATAATCACTGCATATCGTAGGATAGGCCTGCTGAGAAAGAGGAAGCTGACATGCAGAGGAAAGATTGGGTTTTGTGTTCCCAGCGAATCCTTCTGTGTTTTTGCTCTTACTTCGGGCTGCAAACGTGGATTTGCTAATAACCCTACGGAATGTGTTGGATCTCCGAGTACTGTGGTATATGATGGATGCAATGGATAAACTTGTATGATCTATCCTAATAAGATACTAGGGCAGATATCTCACTACCGAACCCTCACTAGCTGAAGACACCGTCTCCAACCCCAGCTACCCTGGCTGCACGCTGTGCTGCTACTCGAAACTCCAAAATCAATCAACAATAAGAATATAGATCTCTTTTGTCCAATAACCCTTCTTAGATAGAATAGCATGTAATTTTAGGGTTTGCATGTCACTTTTAGGGTTTATGCTTCACTTTTGCATGCATGCAATTCTAATTTCATGTTGACTTTAACACTAAAATAAGGTCTGCATGCTCTGCATGCTTTATGATATGAACTCTTATGGCCTTCTTACTACACTGATGAATTAGTAATACTGGATTGATGTAACTTTCTTCTCCTAGTGCTATTAGTCCTTAGTTATTTCCTTTTTATAAAAACAGAACATTACAATTCATTAGGTGAGTCACTCAAATAACTAACTAGGTCGACCATGTTCTCTAATTAGGGACGACCTATCTAGGGAGACTCAAAATAACATTTATAAAATACTTTTGTGGGTACTATTTCCCTGACTTACAAAGAAAGTTTTACCTCATGACTTTTACATGATCAATTACACAAAGGACATCTCCGAACGAAGGAACAACATCTCTGAAGGAGGAATACAATAAACATACAATAGAATATCTTTCAAAGTTACAATTATTTAACACTTCCTCTTAACTAAGAAGGTATTCTTCATCAACAACAACCACTACGAGAACTGTACATCTGACTCATAAAAAAAATTTGCTTTGAATTTTCTAGTAAAAAACATAGGTAACTAGTCACTTTTATTGCTTTTCCACAAATTTTCTTCCATTTGTTATTATCATGTATACTTTTTATTATGTTTTTTTCATGAAAAATTAAACAATGTAGTAAACTGAATTAGTTGATACATGTACAAGTTTTGCTGAAACAAAAAATGTATTTGCATCTCCATTTTACTGTTTTTCCTCATTTGATAATAGTATTTATGTATTTATTCTATTTCTTTTTTCCATAAAAGACTAGACCAAATAGTAAATACAATTAGTGTATGCAGGTACAAGTCTCGCAAAAAGAAAAACAATGTATTTGCACCTCCACCTAATTGAATCTGCAACAAATACAATAATCCAATGGTCCACAATTCATTGGATTACACATATTGTGAACTTGAAACAACAAGAAAAAATTAACATAATGTAGAATGCACTTTCGAGAAAGAAAATGACATAATGAAATGCAATCTATGCAATCCACGACTCAAGTATTGTTGCCCAACAATTATCGAAATCATCTATGAAATCTATTCAAAAAAATTTCATTTGTAATGTTTCATTTGCAGAGACACTGCGAGCAAGGATTATTCACCATGATAATAGAGAACAATAGTGCATAAATGAAGAAACTTTGACCACCATTGTAATACCCCTAATTACTTTTGATGTTATTATTATTATTATTTACTTTAAAAAAAGAAGTTAAATTTTATATACTTTTGGGAATTGGAAGTTGTAATAGTTGAACAACAATTGACAGAAATTTATGTTTAAATTTATTTCTAGCCTATTTGTTATCTCGTTATAGAAGTCGAAAACGTAGTAATGTTGTATATCAAGTGGGATTATAAATCTTGAACAAAAGTTTTTTAAATTATGTACAGGGAAACGAACAAAATACTATGTAAACCTAGCAAACCGTTATTGGACAATCATTAATCACAATCAAGCATTTAGATGGATGGATTCCTACGAATTTTTATTGAAAATTTATTTAATTACGAGAGTCGCAGTGAATAAACCATGAAGGCGAATCCCTAACTGGTTTAAACAAAGCACCAACTAACTACTAGCCTTTAAAAAAATGTGAAAGTATCAAGATAGACGTTAAAGAAGAAAACGTAAAGGTTTATAAATGTGTTAGAAAACACAAGAAAAATATTTTATTTATAGGGTAAACCCTAGCATGTGATAACTTTAAAAAGATTAAAAAACAAAATTGAAGCATTCATTTTAAATCAGTATACAACCATAGTTATTAATTTTACTATTTGTAACCAGTCTAAGCTCAGAGAAAAAATTATTCTTGTACATAAATCTAAATGGAAACAAAACAATGATTAAAGGTAAAGGTAATTCATTTAAATGACACAAATGCTTGATATTCAAACTCCACAACAAAACACAGTATTATATATTGTCGCTTATCATAGAAGCCACTATTCATTTAAAGTCAAGAGTTTGTTCTAAGATCTATCCCAATAAGATACTAGGGCAGATATCTCACTACCAAACCCTCACTAGCTGAAGACACTGTCTCCAACCCCAACTAGCCCAGCTGCACGCTGTGCTGCTACTCGAAACTCCAAAATCAATCAACAATAACAATAGAGATCTCTTTTGTCCAATAACCCTTCTTAAATAGAATAACATTTACTTTTAGGGTTTGCATGTCACTTTTAGGGTTTATGCTTCTCTTTTGCATGCATGCAATTCTAATTTCATATTGACTTTAACACTAAAATAAGGCCTGCATGCTCTGCATGCTTTATGATATGAACTCTTATGGCCTTCTTACTACACTGATGAATTAGTAATACTAAATTGATGTAACTTTCTTCTCCTAGTGCTATTAGTCCTCAGCTATTTCCTTTTTATAAAAGCGGAACATTACAATTCATTAGGTGAGTGACTCAAATAACTAACTAGGCTGACCATGTTCTCTACTTAGGGATGACCTATCTAGGGAGACTCAAAATAACATTTATAAAATACTTTTGTGGGTACTATTTCCCCGACTTACAACGAAGGTTTTACCTCATGACTTTTACATGATCAATTACACAAGGACATCTCCGAACGAAGGAATAACATCTTCGAAGGAGGAATACAGTAAACGTACAATAGAATATCTTTCAAAGTTACATTTATTTAACACTCCCTCTTAACTAAGAAGGTATTCTTCATCAACAACAACCACTACCACAACTGTACATCTGGCTCGTAAAAAAAAATTGCTTTGAATTTTCCAGTAAAAAACTTAGGTAGCTAGTCACTTCTATTGCTTTTCCACAATTCTCTTCCATCCGTTATTATCATTTGTACTTTTTATTATGTTTTTTTCATGAAAAATTAAACAATGTAGTAAACTGAATTAGTTGATACATGTACAAGTTTTGCTGAAACAAAAAATGTATTTGCATCTCCATTTTACTATTTTTCGTCATTTGTTAATAGTATTTATGTATTTATTCTATTTCTTTTTTCCATAACAGACAAGACCAAATAGTAAATACAATTAGTGTATGCACGTACAAGTCTTGCAAAAAGAAAAAAAATGTATTTGCACCTCCACCTAATTGAATCTGCAACAAATGCAATAATCCAATGGTCCACAATTCATTGGATTACACATATTGTGAACTTGAAACAACAAGAAAACATTAACATAATGTAGAATGCACTTTTGAGAAAGAAAATTACATAATGAAATGCAATCTATGCAATCCACGGCTCAAATATTGTTGCCCAACAATTATCGAAATCATCTATGAAATCTATTCAAAAAATATTTCATCCATAATGTTTCATTTGCAGAGACACTGCTAGCAAGGATTATTCACCATGATAATAGAGAACAATAGTGCATAAATAAAGAAACTTTGACCACCATAGTAATACCCCTAATTACTTTTGATGTTATTATTATTGTTATTTACTTTAAAAAAAGAAGTTAAATTTTATATACTTTTGGGAATTGGAAGTTGTAATAGTTGAACAACAATTAACATAAATTTAGGTTTAAAACAGTTATTAAACCTCCAACATTCTCTAATGAGACAAGTGGCCAGTATTTAGGAATCAGTTATTTGTTATAAAAGTCCTAGGCAAGACAAGAAAAAGGGGGGATTTTTTGTTTGAAGAGAGCTTCCAGAGATCACCTTGGGTGAAGGCTCTATGGGAAATTATTGAAAAGTACAGGGCTTCCAGAGAACATCATGCTGATGTTAGCCTCAGTATCACAGAATTGCCAGTGAGGCATATGAGAATGCCAGGTTCTGAAATGATTTATTCCTGCTAATATTGGTGACAACTTGAGGTTGAGGTGAAACTACTTTAAACGCGAAGGTCTCGGAAAGGGGGTGAAACTAAGCAGGTGAAGAATTGCTACAAGTTTCTAAGGCAGGGTGGTGTGTGACTATTACAACTATCACTTCCAGATATGTACCAGAATCTAAAATCAATTTCTTTACTTATGTAAGTTTTATCTACTGCATGGAAAAGTTGTAGGTTGTAATGATTATACTCTTCATATTCAGTAGTAAAAGGAATCATGAATATCCATCTTACTTTAATACTGAAAGCATAATGTGCTTTTCTTTCGTTTATGTGTAAACTGAGGGTTAAGGTTACCACTAACAACACTAATGTAACCAACTTATATTTTTTTATAAATTGTTTACTTGCAACCCTAAATTTATTTCTAGCCTATTTGTTATCTCGTTATAGAAGTCGAAAACGTAGTAATGTTGTATATCAAGTGGGATTATAAATCTTGAACAAAAGTATTTTAAATTATGTATAGGGAAATGAACAAAATACTATGTAAACCTAGCAAACCGTTATTGGACAATCATTAATCACAATCAAGCATTTAGATGGATGGATTCCTACGAAGTTTTATTGAACATTTATTTAATTACGAGAGTCACACTCAATAAACCATGAAGGCGAAACCCTAACTGGTTTAAGCAAAGCACCAACTAACTACCAGCCTTTAAAAAAATGTTAAAGTATCAAGATAGATGTTAAAGAAGAAAACGTAAAGGTTTATAAACGTGTTGGAAAACACAAGAAAAATATTTTATTTATAGGGTAAACCCTAGCATGTGATAACTTCAAAAAGCTTAAAAAACTAAACTGAAACATTCATTTTAAATCGGTGTACAACCATAGTTATTAATTTTACTATTTGGAACTAGTCTAAACTCAGAGAACAAATTATTCTTGTACATAATCCTAAATGAAAACAAAAATGTAAAGTCCCTGTTAGCCCCTTGTTGCTAATAAGTGCGGAAAAGGGAATTTTGTTTTGTTTTGTTTTGTTTTTGTACTACAAATGGATCCAACCCGTTAGCGACAAACTTCACAGGAGATTTCATATCGAATATGTCAGAACCATGTGCATGAAAGAAAAACAATCATTTAAGAAATCCTTTTAGAGTGATTCACAGCATGTCATCTTCATAATGCCCCAAAAAATGACTTGTTAAGCAATCCATAAAATAGTAAGTTAACAGTGACAATTTTATTATCTTTTACAGTATTACCTTTCATCTGCAACCACACGATCACAAGTGCAGAGAATTCCATGAAGAATGTTAGTCTAATACCTGTAATACATGGCCTTAGTGTAGTATGAGCCATGAGACAAATATTAATTAGTATTTATCAACCAATTAGTGTAAGCCCTACTAGCAAGGATCTACCCACTTCTCCAATTGCCATTACTTATTTCCAGTCCAATTTCCTATATGCCAAAATATAGAAAAGGGCCACTTTAAAAGATGACATTAAGATACACCCTTATGTCTGGGTTCTTATTTTCCTTCATTCGACTCTTAGTTCATCTAAGTAAAGTTGTAAGAAGATAGGGGTAAAAGTTTTGCCTTTAAATATTTTCCTTTATTTTATCATTGTATCCTTATGACATGTTTCACAATTTTGGGGCTACACCATATTCTAGGAATTCCCAAGAAATCCCTTCTTAAACTTACTCATACTTCATGTAAATCTTTTACCCAGTAAACCTATATATATAGTATAGCTTGATTTTACACAACACCAAGATTTTAAGCCCATGTCAAAATGTCCTTCGGTCTTTTCCGCAACAACATAAAAATATACCAACGACTTATGCCTAGCAAAGTAAGGGTTAATCTAGCACATGAAAATATGTTGGAATGCTCTTCCGTTATCGTCTGGGAACTAAACCATGCATTAGTCAATACAATTATATTAAATGAACGAATTTCTTTGCATAACATTCCCGTAGTAGTAATCCCTGAAAAACCCCTTTTTTAAAAATATACCTATATTATGAGCATGTATAAGACTAACCGCTTATGAAATTCTAGGGCGCATGAATATGACACCTGCTTATGAAATTCCAGTGAGCATGAATAAGATAAACAGCTTAGTTCTTAGTCAATTTTATGCATTCATTCTGTGTATACTTGCTATCCTCAATAACGAATACTGAACATAGCACATGTATAAATTTCTTAGTTGCAAGGTACGCGATTTTCCAGCATCTTAAACTATGACAAAAATACATAGAAATAAACATCATGTAAGAGAAAAATAAACATGCACAACATTCCAAAGAGACAACCATATTCCTGTGGTTCACCTCATTCACGAGGCTACATCCACCAACAGTGTTGCATGCCTGCAACATTCATTTCATTTATTAGGTTACAATCTGCAACGGAGCATTGCCTTAAATTTTTCCAAAAATTTCGAGGCCTAACCCGGGCATGAGTACAAGCTGTAACATTCAGCTCAAATACATGGTTATGGCCTACATCTGTCTGTTCCCAATACTTTCTTGGAACCTTTAATAGAAATACAGTCTTCATGAACATTAAAAGTATTTACAGAATAAGATCAGGTTAAGTGCCGTTCAACATGGGCATTCATAAGACAGTAATTTTCAGGATGATATTTTCCCCCTTCCGAGTGCCCAAGGTATTTTGAACATTTGGTAAGCTTACCATGGAATCTAAACCCTAAAAATGTAGCGGTCAGGATCATGCATAATGCAAAGATTCCACAAGTCTCATATATATATGTATACCTATACATACAGTCCCCGTCCTCAGCAGCCTCCAAAGACATAGATAAGAATTAAAAATTACTATTCTACAATATCTTGATCCCAGTGGGTATTTACATTCTCTTTGTGCATTGTAACCTCTAATATTCACTAAGAAAAGATAAGACTGATACCAGTGTATCCAGTATGCTGAATATTAACAATTGGTGGGGAAATATACATTTAAAATATCACAGGACAAAAGTACGGTAGTCGTAGCAATTTAACATTCTGCATTTAATATTCTAAAATTTCTTTAAGACTCTGTCTCTATCAAAAGTTTAATCATCAATTCACCGATCGTGGCTGTTAACAGCCAACAACGATGCTAGGTTTTAGGGAGAGTATGCCTCAGTGATTCGTTATCTTCCCAAACCCTACTATTGCTACTGAACAACAAAAGAATAGACTAACAAGATAATATTAGCAGTCTGAACCTAGCCAATGTCTATAAATTCACTGCTTTCATACATGGGATATGCACGTTGTAACCAGCAATACTGGATCTGTTTGCTAGGGTCCCAGGAAAGGAAAACGACATTCCTTGAGATTTAAAAGGTTGTTCCCTATTCCATTATGGAGATTGGGGTCTAAGCAGAGGTCACAGGTCTCTACTTTCGGGGCACAATGAGTACTTCACCCATTTCCGCTAACACCCAACAACGATGCTAGGTTTTGGGAAAAATTTTCAGCTTATCTTCTCGATCAGTGCCTAAATGCTAAGAAACATATCAATATAAAGGTGGCCCGAACCTATCCACTGTCCAGACTCACCATTCTCATTCAATGGGCAACCAACGATATTGGCTATGGGTTTTTTTTATTTGACAAAACAATTTTTATACGCAGTCTAATCCTAAGGAGAAATTGCAAGACCATGCAGTCTTACGCCGAAGATAATTTTCCTTTTATACATAGTCAATACTCAAAACAAATCGCAACCAAATCGCTACAAATGCAAGGCACAAATGCCAGACTAACGTGATCTATACTGAAGTTAAAAAAATTTGTATCCTATACGCTGTCTGTGCCAAAGGAAAAATCGCAAGACTAATGTAGTCTAAGTGCAGTCTATGTCCACAGCAAAAACAAGGAAAACGCAGTCTAAAAACATGAACAACATTGGTACCTTTCAGCGTAGAGAAATTGAGGACTGATCTTCTTTTCCCCAACGATTTTCCCTTACCTGTGCCTTTCGTTCCAAAGGGTGAACGTGATAGTTTTTCCCTCGTTCTTGATGGAACATCCCGACGACGATGGTTCAATGCTCCTGGTCAATCCTTCTTAACAAACAAAATCTTGACCCAGCTGTAGCTTAGCATATGAGAGGATCTCTCCCCTTCCTCCACATTTTCTCAGGGGTTACTTTACCTCCAGGTGCACACACTTCTCCCAAGAAAAGTAGTAAGCAGAATATAGTCTCTTGGAAGGTGAAGGGAGTCGTCCCAACCCCAGCCGAGCTCTTCTTTAGGGTGCAGCAAATCCTTGCAGGAGAATGCCCAGTTTTTTCTTCTCTTTCCTCCTTGGCTTGCCCCACAACGAGGATTTATCCTCCTCCTGCCCTAGCGCTTCGTGGTTGGTGTTTGCAGATTTCACGTAACACCCCCTCAATGGGCATTCAGTCAAGGCAAACAATTAATGCCTCTTCAATCGGCGAACGTAAAATATGGCCTTCACCAGCAACTTAAATTAGTTGAAGAAAATCAGCAATGATTCCTCCTCAATATTCGACCCAAGTCCAGGCGTTTCTCCATAACACCTCCAGAGTTAATTTCTTGAAATCGGGGCTGGAAATCAATTGGCATGTAATCAGATGCCATAAATCTTTGTTGCCATTTTTATGTTCTTCTTAAACCATAATGCCTGCAATATATATATATATATATATATATATTTGTATTTGTTCCCCATAAACACATATATATCTATATGGTTCTACATACAATACATGTATGTGTGTGAGGTTCGTCTCACCATTGTATGCACACTATATATCCCAAATATGCATGTCTCCAATAAATATTTATATCTAGATATATTTATATATAAAGTTCCATTATTATATGTATGTTCTTTACATATAATGTAGGTAGGTAGGAGGTTTGCAACACCACGAAATGTTGTACCATTATATGTTCAACATATAATATCAAGTATATGTATGCCTACAACATATATATATACTTCTTCATTATCATGTATATATAGGGTTCTGCTATAACTTTCATGATCATTTGTAACTTTATATGTTCTGCTCATATATATATACATCTCCAATATATATATATATATATAGCATCCTTCATTATTTTACACGTAATGTTCTATATATAATATATTTATACATGTATGCAATTTATTTTACCATGTGATGTCCCATGGTTGTAGGTATCATTACGTGTTCTACAAATGATACAGACCTCAAATGTCATACATATAATGTTATTCATTGTTATAATAATGTTAGAGTGTCTCAATATTCCTTGATTAACTTGTAGTGGGAGTAACCTCACTATGGTGAGGGTTTTCCATTCCTCTAGGATGCAGTTATGATTAATTTCTATTTTTATGAGTCATAGTCGTTCTTGGTTCTTCAAGGTGGGAGGGGGATCTTACATCCTTTCCCCCTAGAATGAAAACCATCCTCGGTGTTACTTGTTTGTCATTACTAACCTTGCTGGCCTCCTTGGCTTATTTTCACATTCTTGTGAGCAAAACCCAATTCTATTTCTTAACCTCTCTTTCGTCAGACCTACGAAGACTATTCGTGAGATCTTGCATACTTTAACATTTACAAGAATGAGGACTGCATTATGTTCCCAACTTGAACACTACTTTAGATCTACATCCTATTAACATCAATGTATCACAAAAAATTCAGCACAATTTAGTTTCATCATACTTTTTGACATTTACATTTTAAGACATGTCACCATTTAGTGACTTGGAAAACTGCTATCACAGCTTTCTTTTTCGTTATCCTTTGAACTCTCCTTGGAGTTAAATTTTTGGGTGGACTTACATTTATTCCTGAGGTTACTCTCCCTTTTGACCCCCAGTCAAAAGTTTTCACCTCAGCGACATTAGACAGCGTCCTGTCTTCCAGATGTCCAGTTTTGCCTAGGTCTTTTCTTGCCACACCATGCGCCTAACACCAAGGTGCTCATGTGGCAATCGCTTTCCTAACACCATTGTGCTCCTGCGGCGTACATGTCTAACACCGATGTGCTCACGCGGCAATCACTTGCCTAACACCATGGTGCTCCCTCAACATGCAATTTTTTTTTCTTTAGTATAGATTTCACTTTACCAATCATAATGCACACCCCTTGGTGCTTCGCATGAATTTTACTGTCATTGTCCCGACTTGTGAGTCGGCTATATAGTTAGTCAAAACATCTGTCAGTAACTCACAATTTTTATTAATCATAAGTTGCAGTAGCTTAATCATCACTTATGTGTGATATAACCTTATAAATTATCTAGGAATTAATTCCTTACACATTTCTACGCAAGCTGAGTGCAACTTATTTATGCAGGCAGATTTTTATATATCGTAGTGCACACTCATTGTAGCACTTGTCATCATCATGGTGAAACCTGCAATGTCAGTATAAACCACATAATTCATAGTTGAATCCTTGGTTCATAAAACCTTGACATTCGTCAATCAGCATTCCTTAACCTCATTATTTAATACAACAAATACTTTTTCTACCGGTCAATCCCGACTGATAGTGTTCTTTGGCATATCCTGCAGTGTCAGTGTATAAAGTTGTGCAACATCTATCAACTCAATAACTTTAGACATCTTTTACCCATCTGTCGTTTGGATAATATATAGTGAAGAGGCATCCCATCTTTAACAACACATTTAAGTGTGGCAAACTAGGGGCATATGTATTCTGATAACATTAGCAATTCTAAGTGGGATACTTGCCACCATTTCACATCTTAACTACTTATGTTAGGTCTGATGATGTTCTTGTTCATCCAATACAAGTCTCTATATTTAGTGCAATATAACGAGAAGCATTATCTTTTAAGCACAAGATACTTTACCGTTTCACTTTGGCTATACTCTAGCCAAATTTCACAGGTAATCTGAATAACTTACATTCAATTATTCAGTTCGGGTCCAACTAGGACTTCCACAATTCACCACCTGCAAAAATCCCCAATGCTCTGTGAGTTGCCATAACATACATGAAATGTCATTTCAAACATAAAAATATCATAATATCTACTTGACATAATCTTTATTCCAGAGCCCACGAAGCTCCTCCTCAAACACAACTTTCATATCTCTAGGCGTACTTGATGTTTCATGCCTACTTGCTCAATACTGTATCCCCCATGATCCATAGCTTATCATCAAGGTATTTATACCTAAGCCCTCTAGACCTGAGTGACTTACATCATACATTCAACATAATTTGATGCATATATAGATCATCTCAAAAGATTTTGTAATTAGCTACTATGCTAGAGTTTTTCCAAAACTTTTTAACATGACAAATTATCGAAGCTATGAAATAATTAATTCAAATGTTACCGTCCTAATAACCTTTCCATAATAAGCAGGGAATCATACGAACTCCAAATGTTACCATTTCTACTAAGGATTCCATCTTTTCCTTTTGGTCCTCAAGTGATGCTGCTTCTTGCAACCATGCAAACCTGCATTATCTGTTCACACATTCTTGCCCAAAGTAAGTCGCAAAGCAATCATATGATAACATATTCCTCTTTGACCGCGACAAAAATATACTTGTGTATCTTACAAGGTTTTACTTCCCCTTCAATATCTTTCCTTGATGCATTAATATGATCCAACCAATCTTACTAAACACAATTCCAACTTGTACTTTACTCATAAAGGTGTAAGAAAGACAACATAAGTATATCTTGCGACAAGCCTGATTTAAACAAATAGCCTTTCAGTTCATGCAACTCACTTCATGCATTACACATAATTCTCAGAGGCCGTGCAGAAAGTTCAGCACTATTTCCTTGCATTATACTATCACATAGTTAAATCACATAGTTCACAACATACCTGCATGTCGATGAGTCCATCAGGCCCGAGCGTTTTAACTTGGCTTTGATACCATATGTAAAGTCCCTGTTAGCCCCTTGTTGCTAATAAGTGCGGAAAAGGGAAATTTGTTTTGTTTTTGTACTACAAATGGATCCAACCTGTTAGCGACAAACTTCACAGGAGATTTCATATCGAATATGTCAGAACCATGTGCATGAAAGAAAAACAATCATTTAAGAAATCCTTTTAGAGTGATTCACAGCATGTCATCTTCATAATGCCCCAAAAAATGACTTGTTAAGCAATCCATAAAATAGTAAGTTAACAGTGACAATTTTATTATCTTTTACAATATTACCTTTCATCTGCAACCACAGGATCACAAGTGCAGAGAATTCCATGAAGAATGTTAGTCTAATACCTGTAATACATGGCCTTAGTGTAGTATGAGCCACGAGACAAATATTAATTAGTATTTATCAACCAATTAGTGTAATCCCTACTAGCAAGGATCTGCCCAGTTCTCCAATTGCCATTACTTATTTCCGGTCCAATTTCCTATATGCCAAAATACAGAAAAGGGCCACTTTAAAAGATGACATTAAGATACACCCTTATGTCTGGGTTCTTATTTTCCTTCATTCGACTCTTAGTTCATCTAAGTAAAGTTGTAAGAAGATAGGGGTAAAATTTTCGCCTTTAAAGATTTTCCTTTATTTTATCATCGTATCCTTACGACATGTTTCACAATTTTGGGGCTACACCATATTCTAGGAATTCCCAAGAAATCCCTTCTTAAACTTACTCATACTTCATGTAAATCTTTTACCCAGTAAACCTATATATATAGTATAGCTTGATTTTACACAACACCAAGATTTTAAGCCCATGTCAAAAAGTCCTTCGGTCTTTTCCACAACAACATAAAAATATACCAACGACTTATGCCTAGCAAAGTAAGGCTTAATCTAGAACAGGAAAATATATTGGAATGCTCTTCGGTTATCTTCTGGGAACTAAACCATGCATTAGTCAATACAATTATATTAAATAGATGAATTTCTTTGCATAACATTTCTGTAGCAGTAATCCTTGAAAAACCCCTTTTTTAAAAATATACCTATATCATGAGCATGTATAAGACTAACCGCTTATGAAATTCTAGGGCGCATGAATATGACACCTGCTTATGAAATTCCAGTGAGCATGAATAAGACAAACAGCTTAGTTCTTAGTCAATTTTATGCATTCAATCTGTGTATACCTACTATCCTCAATAACGAATACTGAACATACCACATGTATAAATTTCTTAGTTGCAAGGTACGCAATTTTCCAGCATCTTAAACTATGACAAAAATACATAGAAATAAACATCATGTAAGAGAAAAATAAACATGCACAACATTCCAAAGAGACAACCATATTCCCGTGGTTCACCTCGTTCACGAGGCTACGTCCACCAACAGTGTTGCATGCCTGCAACATTCATTTCATTTATTAGGTTACAATCTACAACGGAGCGTTGCCTTCAATTTTTCCAAAAATACCGAGGTCTAGCCCGGGCATGAGTACAGGCTGTAACATTCAGCTCAAATACATGGTTACGGCCTACATCTGTCTGTTCCTAATACTTTCTTAGAACCTTTAATAGAAATACAGTCTTCATGAACATTAAAAGTATTTACAGAATAAGATCAGGCTAAGTGCCATTCAACATGGGCATTCATAAGACATTAATTCTCAGGATGATATTTTCCCCCTTCAGAGTGCCCAAGGTATTTTGAACATTTGGTAAGATTACCATGGAATCTAAACCCTAAAAATGTAGCGGTCAGGATCATGCATAATGCAAACATTCCACAAGTCTCATATATATATGTATACCTATACATACAGTCCCCGTCCTCAGCAGCCTCCAAAGACATAGATAAGAATTAAAAATTACTATTCTACAATAGCTTGATCCCAGCTGGTATTTACATTCTCTTTGTGCATTGTAACCTCTAATATTCACTAAGAAAAGATAAGACTGATACCAGTGTATCCAGTATGCTGCATATTAACAATTGGCGGGGAAATATACATTTAAAATATCATAGGAAAAAAGTACGGCAGTCGTAGCAATTTAACATTCTGCATTTAATATTCTAAAATTTCTTTAAGACTCTGTCTCTATCAAAAGTTTAATCATCAATTCACCGATCGTGGCTGTTAACAACCAACAACGATGCTAGGTTTTAGGGAGAGTATGCCTCAGCGATTCATTATCTTCCCAAACCCTGCTATTGCTACTGAAAAACAAAAGAATAGAATAACAAGATAATATTAGCAGTCTGAACCTAGCCAATGTCTATAATTTCACTGCTTTCATACATGGGATATGCACGTTGTAACGAGCAATACTGGCTCTGTTTGCTAGGGTCCCAGGAAAGGAAAACGACATTCCTTGAGATTTAAAAGGTTGTTCCCTGTTCCATTATGGAGATCGGGGTCTAAGCAAAGGTCGCAGGTCTCTACTTTCGGGGCACAATGAGTACTTCGCCCATTTCCTCTAACACCCAACAACGATGCTAGGTCTTGGGAAAACCTTTCAGCTTATCTTCTCGATCAGTGCCTAAATGCTAAGAAACAGATCAATATAAAGGCGACCCGAACCTATCCATTGTCCAGATTCACCATTCTCATTCAATGGGCAACCAACGATATTGGCTCTCGGTTTTTTTTATTTGACAAAACAATTTTTATACGCAGTCTAATCGTAAGGAGACACTGCAAGACCACGCAGTCTTACGCTGAAGATAATTTTCCTTTTATACACAGTCAATACTCAAAACAAATCGCAACCAAAGTAGTCCTTACACAGTTCTAAATGCAAGGAACAAATGCCAGACTAACGTGATCTATACCGAAGATAAAAAAATTCGTATCCTATACGCTGTCTGTGCCAAAGGAAAAATCGCAAGACCAATGTAGTCTAAGCGCAGTCTATGTCCACGGCAAAAACAAGGAAAACGCAGTCTAAAAACATGAATAGCATAGGTACCTTTCAGTGCAGAGAAAGTGGGGACTGATCTTCTTTTCCCCAGCGATTTGCCCTTACCTGCGCCTTTCGTTCCAAAGGGTGAACGTGATAGTTTTTCCCTCATTCTTGATGGAACATCCCGGCGACGAGGGTTCAATGCTCCTGGCTAATCCTTCTTAACGAACAAAAGCTTGACCCAGCCGTAGCTTAGCGTATGAGAGAAGCTCTCCCCTTCCTCCACATTTTCTCAAGGGTTCCCTTACCTCCAGGTGCACACACTTCTCCCAAGAAAAGTAGTAAGCAGAATATAGTCTCTTGGAAGGTGAAGGGAGTCGTCCCAACCCCAGCCAAGCTCTTCTTTAGGTTGCAGCGACTCCTTGCAGGAGAATGCCCAGTTTTTTCTTCTCTTTCCCCCTTGGCTTGCCCCACAGCGAGGATTTATCCTCCTCCTGCCCTAGCGCTTCGTGGTTGGTGTTTGCAGATTTCCCGTAATGCCCCCTCAATGGGCGTTCAGTCAAGGAAAATAATTAATGCCTCTTCAATCGGCGAACGTAAAATATGGCCTTCACCAGCAACTTAAATTAGTTGAAGAAAATCAGCAATGATTCCTCCTCAATATTCGACCCAAGTCCAGGCGTTTCTCCATAACACCTCCAGAGTTAATTTCTTGAAATCAGGGCTGGAAATCAATTGGCATGTAATCAGATGCCATAAATCTTTGTTGCCATTTTTATGTTCTTCTTAAACCATAATGCCTGCAATATATATATATATATATATATTTGTATTTGTTCCCCATAAACACATATATATCTATATGGTTCTACATACAATACATGTATGTGTGTGAGGTTCGTCTCACCATTGTATGCACACTATATATCCCAAATATGCATGTCTCCAATAAATATTTATATCTAGATATATTTATATATAAAGTTCCATTATTATATGTATGTTCTTTACATATAATGTAGGTAGGTAGGAGGTTTGCAACACCACGAAATGTTGTACCATTATATGTTCAACATATAATATCAAGTATATGTATGCCTACAACATATATATATACTTCTTCATTATCATGTATATATAGGGTTCCGCTATAACTTTCATGATCATTTGTAACTTTATATGTTCTGCTAATATATATATACATCTCCAATATATATATATATATATATATATATAGCATCCTTCATTATTTTACACGTAATGTTCTATATATAATATATTTATACATGTATGCAATTTATTTTACCATGTGATGTCCCATGGTTGTAAGTATCAATACGTGTTCTACAAATGATACAGACCTCAAATGTCATACATATAATGTTCTTCATTGTTATAATAATGTTAGAGTGTCTCAAGATTCCTTGATTAACTTGTAGTGGGAGTAACCTCACTATGGTGAGGGTTTTCCATTCCTCTAGGATGCAGTTATGATTAATTTCTATTTTTATGAGTCGTAGTCGCTCTTGGTTCTTCAAGGTGGGAGGGGGATCTTACAAAAAAAAATGATTAAAGGTAAAGGCAATACATTTAAATGACACAAACGCTTGATATTCAAAGTCCACAACAAAACATAGTATTATATATTGTTGCTTATCATAGAAGCCACTATTCATTTAAACTCAAGAGTTTGTTCTAACTGACCACAACCTTCTCAAGAGTTCATTTTGACTTTTGAAACAATGGTAAGCCTCACACCCAAGAGCCTTGACATGTGGAACAAAAGTCTTCTCTCCACTGCAAGACTCTTTCATTACTGCCTTATCGCCCAACAAATGAATTATTGGTCATATATTTTTCTTTGACAACCACTTCAACTCAAATTTTATTGCTTGAACCAACATACACTTTCATGTTCCATTGTTCCTCGATTAAGGTTCATATCGACATCTTCGAAAAATCAATTTGCTCAAGAGTATGTGGCATGCTATTCTACATTGCAAAACTCCAAGATTTGCATAGCAACTATATCTTATTAGAACCATACTCATCACTATTGTTGCTTC
>LPNX011134094.1:29914-41623 GCA_001517045.1 Pseudotsuga menziesii
TTTTACCAAGTAGAGTGTAAAAAACTAAGAAGAAGAATAGAGTTCCATTTCTACAACATACTCCTCAATCTCTCTCTCTCTCTCTCTCTCTCTCTTGTGCAATGCTTGAGTAAAAGTGTGTGTGAATGAGAGAGCCACCCCACCTATTTATATTCATGTAATATCCCAAATACTAATATTATGTAATGTTCTATGATAGTGCTGACTCACACACTCAATCTCACACAAATTTGCAAAATAATTGTGCATGCAAACTCGCCATGCAAAAATTCCCTAAAATATAGCTGAATTAGGGTTAGGGTTTTGTAGAGAGAAATTAACACTTACCACTGATATTTTGGCTGATAATGACCCCATAGATAGCTGCATGCATAAGGATCCAGATGGGTGGTCTAATAATGCTCTTTTCCTTCGGTGTTACCACCTCGTAGTACCATAAAAACCATCCAGACTGAACGTGACGTTTTTGTACGAGGAGAGGTCCATTCGAAATGAAATTTTTTGAGCTTGTTCATTTGCTGATTCTGGAGAGATGGTCTGGCACATGTGGAGTTTTGGATGCCTCTAAGTGTCCTAGCAAATTGATTAGCAGTTCTGCTGCTCACGCCCCCAACTGATCTGTTTGGCTGATAGGTGCTCTAGGTGAGAAAACTGATGGCTGATAATCACTGCATACCGTAGGATAGTCCTACTGAGAAAGAGGAAGCTGACATGTGGAGGAAAGACTGGGTTTTGTGGTCCCAACGAATCCTTCTATGTTTTCCGTGTTACTTTTGGCTGCAAACATGGATTTGCTAATAACCCTACGGAATGTATTGGATCTTCGAGTACTATAGTATATGATGGATGCAATGGATAAACGTGTATGATATATCCCAATAAGAGACTAGGGCAGATATATCACTGCCGAACCCTCGCTAGCTGAAGACACCGTCTCCAACCCCAACTGCCCCAGCTGCACGCTGTGCTACTCCTCGAAACTCCAAAATCAATCAACAATAACAATAGATATCTCTTTTGTCCAATAACCCTTCTTAAATAGAATAGCATGTACTTTTAGGGTTTGCATATCATTTTTAGGGTTTATGGTTCACTTTTGCATGCATGCAATTCTAATTTCATGTTGACTTTAACACTAAAAAAAGGCGTGCATGCTCCGAATGCTTTATGATATGAACTCTTATGGCCTTCTTACTACACTGATGAATTAATAATACTGAATTGATGTACCTTTCCGCTCCTAGTGCTATTAGTCCTTAGTTCTTTCCTTTTTATAAAAATAGAACATTACAATCCTCCCTCACCAAAGATTGCTTGTCCTCAAGCAATGCTAAGGAAAATCCACAATCAATAAACTGAACCAATTGAATCCAGGGATGATCCCAGGGTCCCAAATTATTCTAGGATATTTGTAGCACCCTCTACTCAAAAACCTGCACTGCACGGTACCATCACGAGAGACCTCTTGAAAGCATCCTCTAGAAATCACTAAACTGTCAGTCATTGTAATCCCAGGGTCCCAAAAATATAAGAATTTTAGAGGTCAAAATGCATCCACCGCTACCCTGTGTAGTATCGACACAAGGAGCATCATGTAGACTCTCAAGTAACGTCATCATTAAATAGTGTATCCATCCCTCATAAGGTCTTCCACCTGGATCCCAATGCAAACTTGTCCATATTTCATCCCAAATATCTGAAGGATCTTGTGGGACTATACCCTTGGCTAGAAATGTCTTGCCAAGAATCGCCCACTCAATAAGAAACCAAGTCTTAATCTCTCTCTAATCCAACCCCCAAAAAGTACCTCGTCCATAAGCACCATCACAAGGAATAATCCTACCAAGATGACATTCTACCCTTCTGATTTCAACTGGAATGCTCATATATTGCTGGTTGATTTCTCGATCCTAGCCAACGAGTAAAAACCATCTGCCATTATGAAAGTGTGGACTCAAGATACTGCAAGCCGTGTCTATGTACTCCTTAAGAGGACTGCTTTGAAATGCAATAGTATGTTTCTCCTGCTGCCCCATAAAGGAATCTAACTGTTGTTCAATACTACAAATCATGACTACTGACTCGATACATACAACTCAAAGAACTGTAAGCTCAACATCTCATTGTACTAACCTCCATGTGTGACTGCTCACTGTCTCAACTACTGTGCTCATTGCCTTGCACCTGATGTATTTCGCTTGTCATAAGTGTCCGGACTCCTGCTGTAGGTGATAAAGAGTGTACCAACTCCAACTCATCACATGTCTTGTCCAAAATCTTATTATCGGGTCTGCTGGTGTCGCTAGACTCACATGATGGCTCTAGTGTTATCTCCTCATGCACATCCTCATCATGTAATGTTATCCACTGAAACTATGAAATAAATGCATATACACTACCTTTCTGCTACAGCTATGCCAACTCTCTAAAGTGTACCTCATGGTCCTTCCGATTAAACTGCTCAATTAGCCTCTGTGTAAAATCTGGGTACGATGTGATGGTATTGTGACCCAATGTCACTAACCCATGGTACCACCACTCATGGGATTCTCCATCCAAATGCAAGGTAGATAATTTAATGGCATCTGTCTCAATCATGGGGTTGAGCTGGAAGTATGTATCCAAATTATGCACCCAATTCTGAGCTGTGCCACCCCGGGTACCCTCAAAGTTAGGGATAGTTAGTTTCCCTCTGGTGCGATGTAACTCATAGTTCTGGGTGAATGGCATATTGTAAGCTCTGGGTTTGTTCTTACTTTTAAAGTGGCAGAAGTTAGCGAAGGTGATGGCTCAATGGAAGTCATCTCCTAAAGCTCTATACTCTCTCAGATAGGCACTCATGGATTCTTCTAATTCTACTTGTGCTAGAGGCACTTCAGCTGGGTTATCTAAGAATTAAGACATGGTAAGTCGAGAAGGCTTGTTGTATATATGGGGATGGATCTGCATGTTGGTATGCAAGTGCTCCCCACTACTACTGGTGGATACCCTATCACTATTGGGAAACAAGGGACTGTGTGGGGTGGGGCCATTTTTCTCTGTCATTTTCCTGAAGATACTCATCATTTATTTTTGCCGAGTAGTGATTTATTTCATGGCTAATATGAGACTATTGGAAGTTGTTTTATCATCATCGACCATTGTTTCTTTGACCTTTACAAACTGATACTCTCTGTTCCCCAACTCCTCTTCTCCTCTATCACTGTTTCTAAACCTCTCTCTCTGGTAAGTAATGTTGTATGGTTCTTCAGAATTCATTTACAATTTCGCATGCCCACAGCTGGCAAGGAACATGCTCTGAAACCACTATAATATCCCAAATACTGATATTCTCTAATGTTCTATGATAATGCTGAATCGCACACTCGATCTCATACAAATTTGCAAAATAACTGTGCATGCAACCTCGCCATGCAAAATACCCTAAAAATATAGTTGAATTTGGGTAAGTGTTTTGCAGAGAGAAATTAACACTTACCACCGATATTCTGGCTGATAATGACTGCAGAGATAGATGCATAATAAGGATCCATATGGGTGATCTAATAATTCTCTTTTCCTCCGGTGTTACCGCCCCGTAGTACCATAAAAACCCTACAGACTAAAGGTGTCGTTTTTGTAGGAGGAGAGGTCCATTCAAGATGAAATTTTTTGATCTTGTCTGTTTGCTGATGCCATAGAGATGGTCTAGCACATGTGGAGGTTTGGCTACCTCTAAGTGCTCTAGCGAATTGATTAGCAGTTCTGCTGCTCACGCTCCCAACTGATCTGTTTGGGTAATAGCTGCTCTAGGTGAGAAAACTAATGGCTGATAATCACTACATACCATAGGATAGGCCTATTGAGAAGGAGGAAGCTAACATGTGGAGGAAATACTGGGTTTTGTGGTCCCAACGAATCCTTCTGTGTTTTTCGTGTTAGTTCCAACTGCAAACGTGGATCTGCTAATAATCCTACGGAATGTGTTGGTTCTCCAAGTACTGTAGTGTATGATGGAGGCAATGTATAAACCTATATGATCTATCCCAATAGGAGACTAGGGCAAATATCTCACTGAAGCCTCACTAGCTGAAGACACCGTCTCCAACCCCAACAGCCCCTGCTATACGCTGTGCTGCTGCTCGAAATTCCAAAATCATCCAGCAATAACAATAGATATCTCTTTTTTCCAATAACCCTTCTTAAATAGAATAGCATGTACTTTTAGGGTTTTCATGTCACTTTTAGGGTTTACACTTCAGTTTTGCATGCATGCAATTCTAATTTCATGTTGACTTTAACACTAAAACAAGGCCTGCATGCATAAGGATCTGGATGGGTTGTCTAATAATGCTCTTTTCCTCTCGTGTTACTGCCGTGTAGTACCATAAAAACCCTCCAGATTGAAGGTGACATTTTTGTAGGAGGAGAGGTCTCTTCGGGTTGAAACTTTCTAAGCTTATCCGTCTGCTGATGCTGGAGAGATGGTTTGGCACATTTGAAGGTTTGGCTGCCTCTAAGTGCCCTAGCAAATTGATTAGCAGTTCTGCTGCTCATGCCCCCAACTGATCTGTTTGGATGATAGCTTCTCTAGGTGAGCAAACTGATGGTTGATAATCATTGCATATCGTAGGATAGGCCTGATGAGAAAGAGGAAGCTGACATGGGGAGCAAATATTGGGTTTTGTGTTCCCAACAAATCCTTCTGTGTTTTCCCTCTTACTTCTGGCTGCAAACGTGGATTTTCTAATAACCCTACGGAATGTGCTGGATCTCTGAGTACTGTGGTATATGATGGATGCAATGGATAAACCTGTATGATCTATCCCAATAAGATACCAGGGCAGATATCTCACTACCGAACCCTCACTAGCTGAAGACACCGTCTCCAACCCCAAATGCCTCGGCTGCACGCGGTGCTGCTATTTGAAACTCCAAAATCAATCAACAATAAGAATAGAGATCTCTTTTGTCCAATAACCCTTCTTAAATAGAATAGCATGTACTTTTGGGGTTTGCATGTCACTTTTAGGGTTTATGCTTCACTTTTGCATGCATGCAATTCTAATTTCATGTTGACTTTAACGCTAAAATAAGGTCTGCATGCTTTATGATATGAACTCTTATGGCCTTCTTACTACAATGATGAATTAGTAATACTGGATTGATGTAACTTTCTTCTCCTAGTGCTATTAGTCCTTAGTTATTTCCTTTTTATAAAAAGAGAACATTACAATTCATTAGGTGAGTCACTCAAATAACTAACTAGGTCGACCATGTTCTCTAATTAGGGACGACCTATCTAGGGAGACTCAAAATAACATTTATAAAATACTTTTGTGGGTACGATTTCCCTGACTTACAACGAAGGTTTTACCTCATGACTTTTACATGATCAATTACACAAAGGACATCTCCGAACGAAGGAATAACATCTATGAAGGAGGAATACAATAAACGTACAATACAATATCTTTCAAAGTTACAATTATTTAACACTCCCTCTTAACTAAGAAGGTATTCTTCATCAAAAACAACCACTACCACAACTGTACATCTCACTCGTAAAAAAAAATTGCTTTGAACTTTCTAGTAAAAAACATAGGTAACTAGTCACTTTTATTGCTTTTCCACAAATTTTCTTCCATCCGTTACTATCATTTATACTTTTTATTATGTTGTTTTCATGAAAAATTAAACAATGTAGTAAACTGAATTAGTTGATACATGTACAAGTTTTGCTGAAACAAAAAATGTATTTGCATCTCCATTTTACTGTTTTTCCTCATTTGATAATAGTATTTATGTATTTATTCTATTTCTTTTTTCCATAAAAGACTAGACCAAATAGTAAATACAATTAGTGTATGCAGGTACAAGTCTCGCAAAAAGAAAAAAAATGTATTTGCACCTCCACCTAATTGAATCTGCAACAAATGCAATAATCCAATGGTCCACAATTCATTGGATTACACATATTG
Source organism: Pseudotsuga menziesii (assembly GCA_001517045.1). Classification (NCBI taxonomy): domain Eukaryota; kingdom Viridiplantae; phylum Streptophyta; class Pinopsida; order Pinales; family Pinaceae; genus Pseudotsuga; species Pseudotsuga menziesii. The sequence goes on from LPNX011134094.1 coordinate 35,875, forward strand.
TGAACTTGAAACAACAAGAAAACATTAACATAATGTAGAATGCACTTTCGAGAAAGAAAATGACATAATGAATTGCAATCTATGCAATCCACGGCTCAAGTGTCGTTGCCCAACAAAATTCATCTATGATATCTATTCAAAAAATATTTCATCTGTAATGTTTCATTTGCAGAGACACTTTGAGCAAGGATTATTCACCATGATAATAGAGAACAATAGTGCATAAATGAAGAAACTTTGACCACCATTGTAATACCCCTAATTAGTTTTGATGTTATTATTATTGTTATTTACTTTAAAAAAAGAAGTTAAATTTTATATACTTTTGGGAATTGGAAGTTGTAATAGTTGAACAATAATTGAGAGAAATTTATGTTTAAAACAATTATTAAACCTCCAACATTCTCTAGTGAGACAAGTGGCTAGTATTTAGGCATCGGTTATTTGTTATAAAAGTCCTAGGCAAGACAAGAAAAAGGGGGGATTTTTTGTTTGAATTCCAGAGATCACCTTGGGTGAAGGCTCTATGGGAAATTATTGAAAAGTACAGGGCTTCCAGAGAACATCATGCTGATGTTAGCCTCAGTTTCACAGAACTGCGAGTGAGGCATATGAGAATGCCAGGTTCTGAAATGATTTATTCCTGCTAATACTCGTAACAACTTGAGTTTGAGATGAAACTACCTTAAACGCGAAGGTCTGGGAAAGGGGGTGAAACTAAGCAGGTGAAGAACTGCTACAAGTTTCTAAGGAAGGGTGGTGTGAGACTATTACAACTATCACTTCCAGATATGTACCAGACTCTAAAATCAATTTCTTTACTTATGTAAGTTTTATTTACTGCATGCACAAGTTGTAGGTTGTAATGATTATACTCTTCATATTCAGTAGTAAAAGGAATCATGAATATCCATCTTACTTTAATACTGTAAGCATAACGTGCTTCTCTTTAATTTATGTGTAAACTGATGGTTAAGGTTACCACTAACAACACTAATGTAACCAACTTATATTTTTTTATAAATTGTTTACTTGCAACCCTAAATTTATTTCTAGCCTATTTGTTATCTCGTTATAGAAGTCAAAAACGTAGTAATGTTGTATATCAAGTGGGATTATAAATCTTGAACAAAAGTATTTTAAATTATGTACAGGGAAATGAACAAAATACAATGTAAACCTAGCAAACCGTTATTGGACAATCATTAATCACAATCAAGCATTTAGATGGACGGATTCCTACGAAGTTTTATTGAACATTTATTTAATTACGAGAGTCGCACTGAATAAACCATGAAGGAGAAACCCTAACTAGTTTAAACAAAGCACCAACTAACTACCAGCCTTTAAAAAAATGTTAAAGTATCAAGATAGACATTAAAGAAGAAAACGTAAAGGTTTATAAACGTGTTGGAAAACACAAGAAAAATATTTTATTTATAGGGTAAACCCTATCATGCGATAACTTCAAAAAGCTTAAAAAAGAAAACTGAAACATTCATTTTAAATCGGTGTACAACCATAGTTATTAATTTTACTATTTGTAACGAGTCTAAACTCAGAGAACAAATTATTCTTGTACAGAATCCTAAATGGAAACAAAACAATGATTAAAGGTAAAGGCAATACATTTAAATGACAGAAATGCTTGATATTCAAACTCCACAACAAAACATAGTATTATATATTGCCGCTTATGATAGAAGCCACTATTCATTTAAACTCAGGAGTTTGTTCTAAGATCTATCCCAATAAGATACTAGGGCATATATCTCACTACCGAACCCTCACTAGCTGAAGACACCGTCTCCAACCCCAACTGGCCCGGCTGCATGCTGTGCTGCTACTCGAAACTTGAAAATCAATCAACAATAACAATAGAGATGTCTTTTGACCAATAACCCTTCTTAAATAGAATAGCATTTACTTTTAGAGTTTGCATGTCACTTTTAGGGTTTATGCTTCACTTTTGCATGCATGCAATTCTAATTTCATGTTGACTTTAACACTAAAATAAGGCCTGCATGCTCTACATGCTTTATGATATGAAATCTTACGGACTTCTTACTACACTGATGAATTAGTAATACTGAATTGATGTAACTTTCTTCTCCTAGTGCTATTAGTCCTCAGTTATTTCCTTTTTATAAAAGCAGAACATTACAATTCATTAGGTGAGTGACTCAAATAACTAACTAGGCTGACCATGTTCTCTACTTAGGGATGACCTATCTAGGGAGACTCAAAATAACATTTATAAAATACTTTTGTGGGTACTATTTCCCCGACTTACAATGAAGGTTTTACCTCATGACTTTTACATGATCAATTACACAAAGGACATCTCCGAACGAAGGAATAACATCTCCGAAGGAGGAATACAATAAACGTACAATATAATATCTTTCAAAGTTACATTTATTTAACACTCCCTCTTCACTGAAATTTGCTTTGAATTTTCCAGTAAAAAACTTAGGTAGCTAGTCACTTCTATTGCTTTTCCACAATTTTCTTCCATCCGTTATTATCATTTGTACTTTTTATTGTGTTTTTTTCATGAAAAATTAAACAATGTAGTAAACTGAATTAGTTGACACATGTACAAGTTTTGCTGAAACAAAAAATGTATTTGCATCTCCATTTTACTATTTTTCCTCATTTGATAATAGTATTTTTTGTATTTATTCTATTTCTTTTTTCCATAAAATACTAGACCAAATAGTAAATACAATTAGTGTATGCAGGTACAAGTCTTGCAAAAAGAAAAAAAATGTATTTGCACCTCCACCTAATTGAATCTGCAACAAATGCAATAATCCAATGGTCCACAATTCATTGGATTACACATATTGTGAACTTGAAACAACAAGAAAACATTAACATAATGTAGAATTCACTTTCGAGAAAGAAAATTACATAATGAAATGCAATCTATGCAATCCACGGCTCAAATATTGTTTCCCAACAATTATCGAAATCATCTATGAAATCTATTAAAAAAATATTTCATCCATAATGTTTCATTTGCAGAGACACTACGAGCAAGGATTATTCACCATGATAAGAGAGAACAATAGTGCATAAATAAAGAAACTTTGACCACCATAGTAATACCTCTAATTACTTTTGATGTTATTATTATTGTTATTTACTTTAAAAAAAGAAGTTAAATTTTATATACTTTTGGGAATTGGAAGTTGTAATAGTTGAACAACAATTGACAGAAATTTAGGTTTAAACTAGTTATTAAACCTCCAACATTCTCTAATGAGACAAGTGGCCAGTATTTAGGAATCAGTTATTTGTTATAAAAGTCCTAGGCAAGACAAGAAAAAGGGGGGATTTTTTGTTTGAAGAGAGCTTCGAGAGATCACCTTGGGTGAAGGCTCTATGGGAAATTATTGAAAAGTACACGGCTTCTAGAGAACATCATGCTGATGTTAGCCTCTGTATCACAGAACTGCCAGTGAGGCATATGAGAATGCGAGGTTCTGAAATGATTTATTCCTGCTAATACTGGTGACAACTTGAGGTTGAGGTGAAACTACTTTAAACATGAAGGTATCGGAAAGGGGGTGAAACTAAGCACGTGAAGAACTGCTACAAGTTTCTAAGGCAGGGTGGTGTGAGACTATTACAACTATCACTTCCAGATATGTACCACACTCTAAAATCAATTTCTTTACTTATGTAAGTTTTATCTACTGCATGGACAAGTTGTAGGTTGTAATGATTATACTCTTCATATTCAGTAGTAAAAGGAATTATGAATATCCATCTTACTTTAATACTGAAAGCATAATGTGCTTTTCTTTCATTTATGTGTAAACTGAGGGTTAAGGTTACCACTAACAACACTAATGTAACCAACTTATATTTTTTTATAAATTGTTTACTTGCAACCCTAAATTTATTTCTAGCCTATTTGTTATCTCGTTATAGAAGTCGAAAACGTAGTAATGTTGTATATCAAGTGGGATTATAAATCTTGAACAAAAGTATTTTAAATTATGTATAGGGAAACGAACAAAATACTATGTAAACCTAGCAAACCGTTATTGGACAATCATTAATCACAATCAAGCATTTAGATGGACGGATTCCTACAAATTTTTATTGAACATTTATTTAATTATGAGAGTCGCACTCAATAAACCATGAAGGCAAAACCCTAACTGGTTTAAACAAAGCACCAACTAACTACCAGCCTTTAAAAAAATGTTAAAGTATCAAGATAGAGGTTAAAGAAGAAAACGTAAAGGTTTATAAACGTGTTGGGAAACACAAGAAAAATATTTTATTTATAGGGTAAACCCTAGCATGTGATAACTTCAAAAAGCTTAAAAAACAAAACTGAAACATTCATTTTAAATCGGTGTACAACCATAGTTATTAATTTTACTATTTGGAACTAGTCTAAACTCAGAGAACAAATTATTCTTGTACATAATCCTAAATGAAAACAAAACAATGATTAAAGGTAAAGGAAATACATTTAAATGACACAAACGCTTGATATTCAAACTCCACAACAAAACATAGTATTATATATTGTTGCTTATCATAGAAGCCACTATTTATTTAAGCTCAGGAGTTTGTTCTAACTCACCACAACCTTCTCAAGAGTTCATTCTGACTTTTGAAACAATGGTATGCCTCACACCCAAGAGCCTTGACATGTGGAACAAAAGTCTTCTCTCCACAGCAAGACTCTTTCATTACTGCCTTATCGCCCAACAAATGAATTATTGGTCATATATTTTTCTTTGACAACCACTTCAACTCAAATTTTATTGCTTGAACCAACATACACTTTCATGCTCCATTGTTCCTCGATTAAGGTTCATATCGACATCTTCGAAAAACCAATTTGCTCAAGAGTATGTGGCATGCTATTATACATTGCAAAACTCCAAGATTTGCATAGCAACTATATCTTATTAGAATCATACTCATCACTATTGTTGCTTCTTAAAACATTTTCCTTTTTCTTACTTTGGCTTGCAACAAAGGATATAAAGATCTTATGAACTTCAAGTGCATCACTTTCCTTCCNTTATGAAGTAAACCCACGACTTTAGTGAAAAGTCATGAATTAATGTGATAAAAAAATGAGGCCCTCCAATGGAGACAACACCCACAAGCCCATGATTATAAGNAAAAGTCATGAATTAATGTGATAAAAAAATGAGGACCTCCAATGGAGACAACACCCACAAGCCCATGATTATAAGAGTGCACTAACTCAAGAAACTCTTGATCATAGTTGTTACTCAAGGAAACTTAAACCCTTTTTCTCTTTCGATGCACACATGCCTCACACAACTGAGAGGAGTCCTTTAGATCATAATTCCATGCGCAATATTCTTAGTGCCATAAATCAACTCATGCCACTTCCTATCTTTACCAACATATCTTCCTTTCAATCTATATTTCTTCCCACTATATCTCTCAGCATTACATTCCTTAATAGAGTGACCCCTAGTCACCAACATTTATGAATCAATGTTTCTTTAAGAGGTTCTTCTCATTCTCTCCTTCGACTATGACTAACCTAAAACNGTCAACCAACATTTATGAATCAATGTTTCTTTAAGAGGTTCTTCTCATTCTCTCCTTCGACTATGACTAACCTAAAAGTTGATATTCTCTAGCTTTGTAGATCTACTAATGGCAACTTGCATATTCTTCAAAACAACCCATAAGACTATATAACAAGGATATGCATTACATATTGTTTAGTACTTCA
>LPNX011134094.1:50267-63404 GCA_001517045.1 Pseudotsuga menziesii
GAATTTTAATGGTTATACAGTATATAAATATTTTTAGCATCATAAAATCATAACCATAAGTAAAGGATCACTGAAAGAAATACAAGCACAACCACAAAAAAGAACACACAGAATTATTCTAGGAAACCGTCATGGGGAAGATTGCCAAGCAAAAATTGCCCTATATAGAATTTTACCAAGTACAGTGTAAAAAAATAAGAAGAAGAATAGAGTTCCATTTCTACAACATACTCCTCAATCTCTCTCTCTCTCTCTCTCTCTCTCTCTCTCTCTCTCTCTCTCTTGTGCAATGCTTGAGTGAAAGTGTGTGTGAATGAGAGAGCCACCCCACCTATTTATATTCATGTAATATCCCAAATAATGACATTCTCTAATGTTCTATGATAGTGCTGACTCACACACTCAATCTCATACAAATTTGCAAAGTAATTGTGCATGAAAACTTGCCATGCAAAAATTCCCTAAAATATAGCTGAATTAGGGTTAGGGTTTTGCAAAGAGAAATTAACACTTACAACTGATATTTTGGCTGATAATGACCCCATAGATAGCTGCATGCATAAGGATCCAGATGGGTGGTCTAATAATGCTCTTTTCCTCCAGTGTTACCGCCCCGTAGTACCATAAAAACCCTCCACACTGAACGTGAAGTTTTTGTAGGAGGAGAGGTCCGTTCGAAATGAATTTTTTTGAGCTTGTCCATATGCTGATGCTATAGAGATGGTTTGGCACATGTGGAGTTTTGGCTGCCTCTAAGTGTCCTAGCAAATTGATTAGCAGTTCTGCTGCTCATGCCCCCAACTGATCTGTTTGGCTGATAGGTGCTCTAGGTGAGAAAACTCATGGCTGATAATCATTGCATATAGTAGGATAGGCCTGCTGAGAAAGAGGAAGCTGACATGCGGAGGAAAGACTGGGTTTTGTGGTCCCAGCGAATCCTTCTATGTTTTCCGTGTTACTTCCGGCTGCAAACGTGGATCTGCTAATAACCCTACGGAATGTGTTGGATCTTCGAGTACTGTAGTATATGATGGATGAAATGGATAAACATGTATGATATATCCCAATAATATACTAGAGCAGATATCTCACTGCCGAACCCTCGCTAGCTGAAGACACCGTCTCCAACCCTAACTGCCCCAGCTGCACGTTGTGCTACTCCTCGAAACTCCAAAATCAATCAACAATAACAATAGATATCTCTTTTGTCCAGTAACGCTTCTTAAATAGAATAACATGTAATTTTAGGGTTTGCATATCATTTTTAGGGTTTATGCTTCACTTTTGCATGCATGCAATTCTAATTTCATGTTGACTTTAACACTAAAAAAAGGCCTGCATGCTCCGAATGCTTTATGATATGAACTCCTATGGCCTTCTTACTACACTGATGAATTAATAATACTGAATTGATGTACCTTTCTGCTCCTAGTGCTATTAGTCCTCAGTTATTTCCTTTTTATAAAAACAGAACATTACAATCCTCCCTCGCCAAAGATTGCTTGTCTTCAAGCAATGCCAAGGAAAATCCACAATCAATAAACTGAACCAATTGAATCCAGCGATGATCCCAGGGTCCCAAATTATTCTAGGATATTTGTAGCACCCTCTGCTCAAAAACTTGCACTACACGGTACCATCACGAGAGACCTCTTGAAAGCATCCTCTAGAAATCACTAAACTGTCAGTCATTGTAATCTCAGGGTCCCAAAAATATAAGAATTTTAGAGGTCAAAATGCATCCACCGCTACCTTGCCTAGTATCGACACAAGGAGCATCATGTAGACTCTCAAGTAATGCCATTAGTAAACAGTGTATCCATCCCTCATAAGGTCTTCCACTTGGATCCTAATGCAAACTTGTTCATATTTCATCCCAAATATTTGAAGGATCTTGTGGGACCACTAGTGGAAAATGAGAGATTAGTGACCAGGAGACCAAAATGTTTGGTCACCACAGTTTTTTTCAAGGGATAAATGACCAAAATTAATAAATTTAAGTGAGATAACTAAAAAAGACCAAGATAAATGACCACTTTTGGTCACGTGAAAAAACTAAACTGAAAAAGACCAAGATAAATGACCAAATTTGGTCACGGAATATCTAGACTAGAAATGACCACATAACAATTGGTCATTATTTGGTTATTTTTAGTTGTCACTTTCACTTTGACACCTTAGTGGTACTAAGGGTCCTTACATATTTTTGACTTTTGCTTTAGCCTTCTTCAAGTGCCCTGTGGTCAATACAAGTGGTCAAGGTGGTATTTTATCCCCACTCAAACTACAACATCATAAAAAGAGAGAATTACTAATGCTTTTATCTCACTCTGTGTGATGCCAAGATTAGATACTTATAAGGTGTCTTAACCAAGGGTAGATAAACCTTGGAGAAGATCACAAAGCCCACTAATCGAGGGTCAGAGTGTCACACATGCCTAGACCGAGTCTAGGGATTATAATGTCTTCCTAGTAACAGACCAGGTGCCTCATCTATAGGCAGCATAATTTGACACTAGGTTAAATACTTGGTAACAGACCAGGTGCCTCAACCATAGGCAGCATAATTTGACACTAGGTTAAATACTTGGTAACAGACCAGGTTCCTCAGCCATAGGCAGCATAATTTGACACTAGATTAAATACTTGGTAATAGACCAAGCACCCCCATTCTTTCGGAGAATGGAATTTAGCCTCAGGTTGAGTCCTTAGTCTTGGACTAGGTAAATTCCTGGTAACTGACCAAGTGCCTCCATTCAAAAGAATGGCCACTAAGCTCTAGGCTGATCCCCCCAGTGCTAGACTGGTTCCACATCCTGGTCCCGGATCCGACGTTGCCATTCAACAGAATGGTCACTCAACTCAAGGTTGAGTCCCCTAGTGCTGGACTTGTTCCATATCGTAGTCCCGGACCAGATATCCCCATTCGATAGAATGATTACTCAACTCTAGGTTGAGTCCACACCTTAGGATCAACGAACCAGGTGTCTCCATTCTCCTAAGAAAATGGCTCTCAATATTTCTTAGAAAAATCAACACGAGCTCAAAAAAAAATTGTAATTGGTTATGGGAAGATTTCATTCCCGGCCTCTTACATTAAAGGGGGTTGACGCTCCTTCTAAAAAGGATGTGTAAATCCTTCAGCGATCATGATATAAGTTTTTCGATTCTAAAGGGGGCTAATCCTTCCTTAACCCCACCACCAACCTATAGTGCTTCTAATGCATTCAACACCTCTCATGGTGTGAGGGCCTTTCTGGAAAAATACCCAAATGCTTCGTTTGGAAAAAGGGGGCTAATCCTTCCTTAACCCCACCACCAACCTATAGTGCTTCTAATGCATTCAGCGCTTCTCATGATGTGAGGGCGTTTCTAGAAAAATACCCAAATGCTTCTTTTGGAAAGATCAACCATCTAGTGGTTACAACCAAAGAATCTTATTACAGCTTCCACAGGGCTGATTTGTTGTTTGACAGTATTTGGCCAAAACTTGTTGAACTCCATTCTCGGATTTTTCAATTCATGGAATCTCTTTCAACAGAAGGAGGCTATCATCTATTTTTGCAAGAGTGTTTCTAGTTTTTACATCATGGATTTTATGTTGGAAAATATAGAGAAGAAATTCTGTGTAAAGGTCTCTGGTTTTGGGACCACGCTAGGTTATTCATGCGGCCTTGGCACTGATCATTTCATCCCTTCTATGAGGTCTTATCCTCTATTCGAATATGGGTAAGGAATCTAAACCTCCCTCTGCATTTTTAGAATTAGATTCCCTCAAGGCAATTTCTGGGTGTTTTGGAAGGTTCATCTCAATCACCTTGGAGTATATTTCCGGACATGTAGCTGGATTTGGAACCTGGCCTTCGAAAGAAAATGCTTTCAAATGTTGATGGAGTAGTTTAGAAACAAAAGCTAGATTACAAACAAGTTTCCTTTTGGTGCACATCTTGTTTCAGCAATGGTCCCCTGGCCTCTTATTGTCCAAAGCAGAATTGAGATTTCCCCTACAAGGGCACCAACCCAAAAGAAAAAGAAGAAACACAAGTGTGCCTGTTGGAATGGTGCAGAATTCTGTCACCATCACAAGGGTTTTTCTAGTTCTGTAATAGCCTAGTGCATCGATTTATATTGGCAGTTTTAATATACTAAAAAGTAAATCCAATCTATCAATTAGGATTAAGTGGCCAATGGGTATTTTTTATTTTATGTAGGGATATAGGTATTGGGGGCCATGAATATGAAATTGGTAATAATGGAGGTAGTCTTCATCGCTTTCACAGCGACCTTTGGAAATGATGGAGGTACTCTTCTTCTCACAACAGACTCCCTTAAATCTCTTGTCTACCAAACAACCATAGAATGAGAAAAGCTACTGAGTGTGCAGACTTCATGAATGAGGTTGGAGCCCTAGAAGAGAACAAAGGAAACATATTTCTATCACCACTTACCTCCCTCTCCATCATATGGAAACCCCCAATTTGGATCCTAATAATCATTTATGATTGAACATATGTTCCTTTCATTTGTCTCTTCTGTGAGACTTGAGAATTTTTGTATCCGTTCAGTTCACAGAGAAGGATTGCCACATAACCTGAAGAAATCCCTACTCGTATTGTAGCCATTCTCTATCCACCGAGATCTGTATCTTGAGGCAAATGAAGCCCTAGCATATGCAGCAGGGGTTTGGGAAGCAGAGAAAGCCCTAGCATACGCAGCCCAAAAATCCTGGTCTAATATGCACCTAAATACCAATATAATCCTGGTCTAATATGCACCTAAAGACCAATCTAAAATTGATATATGCATACCCAAGCTTCGCAACCTCCAAGTGCATATCAAAGCTAGAGCTATGTGGAGATGAGTTTTTGCTAGTTTACATATTCAAAGCACCCAATGCACCAACTATGTTCAAATTTTCATTACCCCCACTGCACTATCTAGATTAAATGCACCATTAAACTGGAATGCACACACATATATGATCGATTTCCCTCATCCCCACCTGGCTGTAGATTGCACCTTTCTTTTCTAAGTGCAATAGAGGAAGCCAACATTATGTCCATGTGCTTGTGCCAATGCAATTGTTGTATATAGATCCAGTACATAGAATAACTTATAGTTCTTTCACTTTGCATATTGCAGTGCTCATGGATTGGGAACGACAACACTGTCAGGAAAAGAACCAGAAGCGCTGCCTTTCTGTGCAATTTCCTATGCATTAATTGGTATATTTGGGTAATTATTGAGTTCCTTTCCAGCAGTGTGCCAGAGTCTGCTACTAATTGTAGGTTGAGAGCACCTGCAAATCAGCTAAATTGTAATGTAATTACTAATATTTCACTCTGTAAATACGAGTATCTCCAATCATGTATAGGACTCGCAAACTGTTGGTCCTACACCGGCTCCAGCTAACATGGATGTCATAAGACCCCTTCACTTGCTTGAATACTGAAGCATGTATGACATCGATCATTGATAAACATGACCAACCGGAAGGGATCCCACTGGTCCTTGACCCTTGAAACTGTTGTGGAGCAATTTCAAGGGTTAACAGGTAGCCTACCTTGGAGCTTGTATATGTAACAACTGTAACATTAATAAATTGTGACATTTATGATTCTCCATATTTATTAAAGTGGATCAACCTTTTTCTGGTATACTTTACCTTTTAGATTCTGGGAGTTCCTTTGGCACTTCCACAGTTTGTTACCACTGGATTGTACTTTTGAGTCTCGTTAAGCTACCTTTTATGTCCACTCATGTACAGTAATAAAATCATCTCATCAAATCATCTCATCTTATCTATGTGTTTATGCTATTATAAGTTCCTACAGAATAGTGCACATGGCTCATCTCTAATCAAATTCTCTGTTCCATTATTATTCTTATACTAACTAATTTTTCTGTCTGTGTTCGTTTTTGAAGGGCACATACAATACACAGATATTTTCATTGGAAATCCTTTTGTCGAGCATGTTTGTGTATAATCAGGTTTGTCATTTCTTACAACTCTTAGCATGCTTCTCAGCACTGATTATATCATTGAACTTTGCTGAGCTTCCGATTATATATTTAAGCTAATCGGTATTTTCCATCCTTCAATTTGTAAATTTGTAAGAAAAGATTTCATTTTTTGTCGAGTTGAATACCTTTCCTCTATCTAGTTTCTTTATATTTGAAGCAGTTTACTTCCTTAAATGTCATACTAGAGAACTTGCCTGGATTTGCACATTTGTTTGATTTGTCTCTCAAAGGTCCTGTTGGATTATTTTGGTTATTAGTTCTGTAAAACCAACTTAGTACTGATTACCCATTTAATTTAGATGGCAGGGATTGATGAAGCAGCTCTAAATTGTTTATCTCTTTTTACCGATATGACAAAACATATTTGAGTTAGAGATTCAAAGGATCAAACCATAGCAGCAGATATTGGGCAGTTCTCTCCACACTTTGTGTGGCTTTTGCGCGTGAGTGAGATGCTTATTTTTCTTAAAATTTTGGGCAAAGCTTTAATTTATACAGAAATGATGTTGAAAATTCAAAGCCATCTAACATGTCTCACTGTTGTCTGCTGGATTTTTTGGTTTGTTCACAATTATCTCCACTGGATTTTTTGGTTTGTTCACAATTATCTGGGTTGTCCGATGGGTTTTATGTTTATTCGCAGTTACTGATCGATGTTCACCACACAACTCCCTGCTCTTTCTTGGATTAGGATTCCTGTAATTTGATAAATATTTCTGATATAACAAAACCTTTTGTTCTTTCATTTTGCCTGGCTTTACATAGGGCATTGCTTATCCAGTGCTGAAGAACCTTTTGAGGCAACAAACTTTGAAATCTGTGAAATCTCGTCTCCGTAGCTTTACGATTACAGGGGTTCCTTATGATGCAGTTTAGGATTTCATACGCTTCCTTTATTCATTCAGGTAATCTTCACATACTAGAATTGAAAATCCCTAGCTTTAGTTTAAGTTCTGAAGTTTTGTTCTGTTCGTATTACATCAATATGAAAGAGGATACAATTTTATCAAAAATACAAATAAAAAACACTAAAACCCATTTGCTTTAGCATGAATTCCCTCTTACATCTGGCGAGATTTGTACTTGTTTGTTTTCCATTCCATTATAGGATTTTGTTTAAGAATTAAGAGAATAGCCCTCTACGGATGAATTAAGTAGATCATTTTCAGGCTATGTTATACAATTTTCTGGAAACGAGAAATGGTAGGAAATGTATTTGGGCCTGAAATATAGGAGACAGTGAGGGAAACCTCAATGGGAAACAATAGGAAGCAACAAGAAACCTAGGAAATTTCAAATCCCTCAATATCAATAGAACCCTCGAAGAAGTAGAAGTTATAACTGTTGCAGCTACGAAAAATAAAATGCAAAGACAACTTAGGATCCTTACACCCTAAAATTCCCCCCTACAGTCAAAAATTTGTTGCTGCTGTTTAGAAAATGTTGCTGTCAAAATGAATATGGCCAACTGAAGCGAAAAATGTTATCCCTCCAACCCTCATTTTGTCTTTATTTACCCTGTCATTTTCGTTTTATGGTTTCTACGCCATTGTGGAGGCTGCCACCAAACCCTTTTGTTAACTTTAAAAAAAATGTTGTGGGAGGCAGAAACTTTGAGCAGTTTTGGGTCCCATTTCAGAAAATTACCAAGAAATGACTGAAACGTTTTAAAAAATGTTTCAGCAGTTTCTGGTTGTTTCCAGAACGTTTTCATGTTGGTTTCTTCCCCCAAAAAGATTTCAGAAGCTGGGGACATGTATCTACTCTCAACATGTACCCAGTTGACCAGAAACAGTTTTCAGGGATCAAGTGAAAACTTTGTTTTACTGTTCAGTTATGAAAAACCAATTCAAGGTGGTTATCTTGTCTATGTCAAAAAGCAGGTTGTTGGCATAGGCTATGCCAAACTCCAAGAGCAATCTATCTCTTATCCAAGAAATTCCTTTTATTGAAAGCTACATAGGTAAGGCATCAGACTGACGAGGTGCTCTACTACTGATTTACATGCCCCTTTTATTGAATGCAGACCCTTAATGGCTCAATATGTGGACTGCTGCCTCCAACACCCCTTTTTCAAATCACTTTTTTGGTCTAGTCTTCCAGCTACTTCGAGCCTGCCACTCTGATGCTGGGGTAGGAATTGAACCCAAAATTTGGCCTTGGCCAATGTCCTGCCCTGCCACTGAGATACATTTCCCTTTGATGACAGGTATCGTTAAAAAATCAATCTAAAGGTGTGGAATCTGTGGATTGCTGCCTCTCAACATTCCCCCTCAGCCACCTCAAACCTACCCTCTTTGATACCAGGCTGTTAATTGAACAGAGATCTTACCCCTTGGCCAACAGGTTGCTCTACTACTAAGCTGCATGCTCCTTTCATGACAGGCACCTCCAAAGGTATGAATTGTTACTCCAACACCTCCCTCAAGCCACACTTTAGGTTAGGCCTCGTAGCTACGTAAGGCCTACCTGCTCTCATACCAGGCTAGGAATTGAGCACATGACCTTACCCTTGCTGATGGACTACTCTGCCACTAAGCCACATTCCCCTTTTATGATGGGCTCATTTAACAGTTTGATCTAAAGGTGTGAATTGCGATCTCCAACACTTTCCTAACCCACACCCAAATTTTTATATTCCCCCTTTTCTTTAGCAAATCACCCTAAGCCTTAATTTCACCTTCAAATGCAGACAAATTATGCTCCGAGGAACATCAAACCTTAAACAAAAGAAACACCAAGATGGAGTTAATGGTCTGGAAATCTTTGTGTGCAAATCAATTGAAATGAATTTATATTTTAACAGAAATATTCTCTCTTGAACACATAATGAGGATAATAATTACTGGTGTTGGATGGATTCCGAGTGTACTTGGGATTGTAAATGTGACAATGGAAAATTAGTGGCATATCTTTATAATGTGGTTTCGTTCCACATTAACAGTCTCCTTCCTAACATACATATCCTTATCTGATTCATGCGAGGCTGAAAAACCATAATTGATGTTCATAATGGTGTTTCATAAATTCATAGTAGCCCTGTGGGATTCATAAACTTAGGGCTCTTTATCACTGGAAACAAGGGAAACGTTGCTCTTGCTCCGTCATTGATGCTATCTATCTTTGGAAACTAACATCTTGATCCTTATGATTCAGGTATGAACAGGAAGATATGAAGAAATATGTCCTCCATCTATTAGTACTTTCACATGTGTTTTCAGTACCATCCTTAAAACTGGTGTGCACACAAAATTTGGAGCATGGATTGCTCACAACATATAATGTTGTTGATGTATTACAACTGGAAATATTATGTGATGCACCGCGCTTGAATCTGTTATGCATGTGCCTTATTGTGAAGAGCTTCAAAACTGTTGCCAAGTCAAAGGGATGGAAAGTGATGAGACAGTCCAATCCTAAGCTGGAGCAAGAGCTTCTGGAATCTATCGTTGAGGCTGATTCTATGAGTAGCTAAACCCAAAAATAAAAGTGGATTGAAATAGATAATTAGAAAGACTTAAACTTATAGCTCTGATTAATAATTTGGGTTTCCATTTTTACATTAACAGAGAAAGCAAGAGAGGCTTCGGAAGATAGATGAGTGATTGAACCCGAACTTACTTGCTTGGATATTTGTATGACTATTTTTATAAGTTCCCTGAAATTGCATACATTGAGTGAGACTATTTAGTTATCCTCAAATTGCTGCTTGATTCTACCCAGCTTAGTTAGTATTGACAGCACTCTTTCCTGTTTTAGTGCATTTTGTCATTATTTATAGATTACAATAGTGCACTATACTTTTTGTTGGTTCATTTGTATGAAACTAAGAGCGTAACGCTTTGCTTTTCCTGGACTTTATGGACATTATTAAGTGGGTTGTATGGGAATTATCATTAAAGCACATTTTATGTTGTGATATTCTGGTTTATGCCTTCTGTTGTCTTTTGTTAAGACATGGTGATTAAACAACTACCTCTAGACTATCAATGGTTCCTGTTTTAACTTCAGATTGTTCATAGTTTGAATGACTGGACAACATATTTTTCACCTTACCTTTTCTCTCTGTTGTTGTGAAGAAAATGCTTCACTAGATGTTCAAAATCATGTGCAATAGGACAATGGAGTACCTAACTGTGGCTTCATGCTTACATATATATCCATAGTAAACTGAAAAGTCGAAAACAAGTTAACAAATTATAAATGTCTTAAACAAAGAACAGCTTCTACTGGGAGATAACCTAGATGGCCAGAACTATGTGGGTTTTCTCCCCAGCTATCATGCGATTTTCCCATGTACTTGAAAGGAGGAGATTTTAGCGTGAAGTTTCTTGTCTGGCATCCAATGGATTCTTTGCCTAAAGAGTACTAATGAATATATTAATATAAACTTTCAGCTCCTTTTTCCTTGGAATTGTTGAAAATGGTGGTAGATTGTAAAAAACTGATTGGTAATGAACAACAGATAAGGCTGATAATGGATCTGGAGATCTGATATTTTTGACAGTTATGGTTCTCATCCCCACATAAGTTGTGTGCATGCTAAGAATATCATAGTTGAAAATTATACATGATTAAGTCTCTACATCCAAGTCTCCAAGAAGCAGACAAGAACTATGATTCTGCTTTATTGCTTTCACGAGGAAGATAACAAAACTGAAATATCTTCACAATATTCTGAAAGATGGTTGTTTTTAATTGTTGTTTTGACTACATTTTTTCATTTTTCTTTTGTAAATTTCAAATGCAATTTCAACATGGGGTTATGCCATTTATAGTGCCCTAATATTAGTACAATGCTTATGAACAGATCCATCTGCAGAAAGCAGAAAAGAAAATCCCACTACATTATATGTTCCACGGGATGAAGAATTCGAAGAGATCAAGAAAAGTACATTTTCTGCAGGGGCTCTAAAAGAATTATTCCATAATTTGGTACCATCTTTGATAGCCAGTTTCTCGAATCCCAATTATGAGTTTGGGTGCTTTTCTGATATTGATCGCCTGTATAGAGAGGGTCAGATCTTAAAGTTTGAGCCAAAGCAGCATGATATTTTTAAAAATCTGATGTTGCCCAAGATAATGAAGAAGATGCTAAAAACTGGTGAAGAGCTATTACGATATGATATCTCGGGCATAATCTCAAGTGAGGACAAAGAAATTTATGCTATAGCTTGCAACTTTTCATTTTCAGCTGTTTTTCACTCACAGTTATAACCTTCTTCTTGTCACCATGATTTATGGACAGAAACAGATGCTATATGTTTTTCCTTGTTACCTTAATCTGATATGCATGATAATTCAGGGGATAGATTTGCATGGTTACGTGACAATGAGTTTGCCCGCCAAACATTGGCAGGGGTGAACCCTGTTAATATTGAACGGATAAAGGTTCGTTTTGACTACTTTCTAATTCTAAACTGAGTTAGTGATGATCCTCCCTTAAAAGGTTTAAACTAATTCATCATTTCAAGTCTTAACAATCCAAAAGGATGAATATTTTCAAGAATTTCCCATTTTCAGCAAACTGGATCTAGCGATATATGGTCCAGTGGAGTCTGCAATCAAATCTGAACATGTTGAAAGGGAATTCAATGGAATGTCGGATCAGCAGGTAACAACATCTCTCATATTTAATAAAGACCAATGTAGGAGGCAATATCAACAGGCAAGAAAGTTGGATAGAATAATCAAAGGATTTAAATCCTCTTCTCCATTTCTTAACTTTCTTTCTCTCCCCAACACACATTTTCATGGAAAAGCCAAATAAGTTCAGGAACATGAATAATCTAAATGTAGTGTATTCTTTAAATTAGCAACCATATTCCTATGGTAACAGACATTGTATGAAGCAGGCTCTTGAAGAGAAAAGATTATTCATCTTGGACTACTATGATGCATATATGCCATTTGTCAATAAGATAAATTCTCTGAAGGGAATAAAGGCTTATGCTTCAAGAACAATATTTTTTTTAACACCATGTGGCACTCTGAAGCCTATAGTTATTGAGCTCAACCTCCCAGCAGCTACTAATGGAGCTCAATCCAAACAAATTTTTACTCATGGCCATGATGTGACTTCGTATTGGCTTTGGAAGTTAGTGAAAGCTCATGTGTGTTCCAATGATGCTGGTTTTCACCAGCTTGTCAATCACTGGTAAGGTGGTTAGTTTATTTGCACAAATTACAGACAATTTTCCATGTTTGTTGTTTCCCCAATGACTTCAATGTTGTATATAACTGTGGTCCAAAAGAAAAGTTTGGCATTTACATAATGATGCTAGTTTTTTTTGCATCTGTGCATACTCTTTGCCAAGAGTTGAGTAATAGACTTCTAAGACGGTGTTTTTGTCATTTTCACTCTTTTAAATGCTTATGTTGGACCTTTATTCTCTGTACAAATTAACAGGATGCGAACACATGCTTGCATGGAGCCCTATATTATTGCAGCTAACAGGCAGCTGAGCTGTATGCATCCCATATTCAAGCTTTTGCAACCACATTTGCGTTACACTATGGTTATTAGGGATATGAGATACTCCATTTCCATTACTCGGTTAGGCGACGGCCTGTAGGAATGGAAGTAGTTAGACCCTAGATTTAGGGTTTGACAAGCCACAGATCTACTCCAATGCCAAATCGTCCTCAAAAAATACATATGCCATGTCACAACACTCCTCTAAATGAGGATGGTTCTGTGAACAAGAATGTCAAAAGATCCTCCAAGGGAACGCTCCTCCAAAACAGCAATGAAAGTGTGCAAGATATCGGTTCAATGGTGGATGCTCCAAGTGAAAATATCCTAACCAACTCAAAACATTCGCCAATGCAAAAACAGTCCACCATAAACTAGTATGATTTCAAACTTCAAACCAAACTCTATGTGCAGTGATCCATTAGAAACAAGCTAGGAACAAGTCAAAATTCCCTTTGAGGCTGAACGCTCTCATCAACATGTACAAAAACCCAACAACTGTAGGATGCCTTATCCAAATGCAATAGTGGTGCTGTTACAGGTGAATCAGATTTTAGTTGTTAGCTGGTGTGCTACAGGAATGCAGATCAGGC
Organism: Pseudotsuga menziesii; assembly: GCA_001517045.1. Taxonomy (NCBI): domain Eukaryota; kingdom Viridiplantae; phylum Streptophyta; class Pinopsida; order Pinales; family Pinaceae; genus Pseudotsuga; species Pseudotsuga menziesii. The sequence continues at coordinate 63,360 of LPNX011134094.1, forward strand.
CTCATACTGCAAATTGAGCAATGAATCCTGATTGATAAAAGTCTT
>LPNX011134098.1:762-48361 GCA_001517045.1 Pseudotsuga menziesii
GTTAAGATAAAAGAAATGTTATGAATTGTTTTTTAATAGGATATGATAAGATCATAAAATTGAAGTTCCAAATTTTAATATGATATAAAGAGAAAATTATATAAAGNCTTAAGATAAAAGAAATGTTATGAATTGTTTTTTAATAGGATATGATAAGATCATAAAATTGAAGTTCCAAATTTTAATATGATATAAAGAGAAAATTATATAAAGAATTATCTCCTTGACTATTTACTTTACATGTGGTTGTAATTTAAAATTGTAAGTTTATAAACAAGGTTAAAGTTTTTTTTTAAAGTTATATATATAATTGTCAAATTTCACCATTATAATTAAATAAATTAANCTTGACTATCCACTTTACATGTGGTTGTAATTTAAAATTGTAAGTTTATAAACAAGGTTAAAGTTTTTTTTTAAAGTTATATATATAATTGTCAAATTTCACCATTATAATTAAATAAATTAAATGCTTTAGAGTTTAAATTATATTAAGAAGAAAATCCAAAAGTTTTTCAATCAAATTTATATTTTGTTGGATGATGGACTTTTCTAATATGTTTTAAAGAAAGGTTATTATACACTTGATTGATTTATAAAATATACTAATATAAAAGGAATTTTAAATGTTGAACCATTAAAATTTATTTATAATTTTTAATAAGATATACATGAATAAGCTAGAAGTTTTTTTGGAAGTATATGTGTTAAGATAAAGAAGTAGGTTGTGTACAATGGTTAACATTGATAAAATAAAGGTTGTTATAATCAAATCTAAAAAAAGAGTTTATGTTGATTTTAAAAATGAAAGTTCAATAAGTTGAAAATTAATCAAGTGCAAATATTTGAGAATTGATCTCAATCTTAACTCAAACTACAACATTGAGAAAAGAGTTAATGGAGGGTGGACAATTTATTATAGACTTGGAAATAGTTGTACATTAAAAGATGTTTGGTTTTGGGATACAAACAAAACTCTTTTTGATACTCTTCCAACTCCTATCATCTTATATGGACGTGAAGTTTGGGGTTTCAATATCTCTAGATAATTGTGGAGAAGAATAGATAAAATAAAAAAATGCATTATAACATAATCCAACTCCTATCATCTTATATGGACGTGAAGTTTGGGGTTTCAATATCTCTAGATAATTGTGGAGAAGAATAGATAAAATAAAAAAATGCATTATAACATAAAATCGCAAAACTAAAAAAATACACCATATCCTATACTAGTAGAAACAATTATATTCCCCATTAAGAGAATGGAAAGGAATAGGTACCAACTTATGTACAAGAGAAAGATAAACGACAAGGGAGATAAAATACTTCCTAAGATTGCTGCATACTCTAGTCAAAACAACGTGTGTCTTAAGTGAGGCTGGAATAAAAATGCCATGTATTGGTTAAGTCATTAGGGAGTAAGGAAGAGGTTACTCTACAGAATAATGATAGTATTAAAAGTATTATTACATCTAAATTTTAGGAGTTGTGTTGTGATGAAGAACTAGTGGAAGAGCCAAAATTAAGATATTATAAAAATGTGAGAATTCCTAATCTAGAATCTTAAAATTATCTCTATCTTTCAATTAGCATAAAGAATAAAATCAACATTGCTAAAAATAGAACAAATTCTCATGAGATCCATAATGAAACATAGCATTGGAGAGTTCCTAAAATGTCATCAAATGAAATAATTTCTCATTATTGTGATACTAAGAGGGTAACATATCATCACTATAATGATCTAAGACTTCTTCAATTAAGGCTTTTCAAGCATATAAATGAAATTATAAAAAAAAACAAATATTTGCTTATCTTTTTAAGGTTTCATAGACCAAATTTATTTAACAAAACCTATGCAAATAATGAATAAATATTTAATCATATAAGTTTCNCCGAAAACTTTCATTAAGTCATTTAAAAATTTATTTAATTCATAGTAATAACATTATTTTATGGGATAATCCAAAATAAAGCATATACATTCATCTGATCATTCCATTTATTATTCCCTCCAAACAGGGAATTATGTAATGGCCAAGGTTTTGTTATTTATGCCATACAAAATACATTTTTTTATGCTATAGTTTAGCCCTTAATCTAAGTGGTTTTCTAATGTTTTGAATCACCCCTCTGATAGTGGAAAAAACTTTTTGTTTAGAAATCTGACAACTTACCGGCCTTTGTGCAGTGGTTTTCTAATGTTTTGAATCACCCCTCTCTTATTGTGGAAAAAACTTTTTGTTTAGAAATCTGACAACTTACAGGCCTATGTGCAGTGTGCAATTGTCTGAAATATGACAAAAACCTGACAACATGCAATCGATCATCTGATGCCTTTAATAGTTGTTGTCCAGTAGATGTGCATGCAAACAGTCCACCTGAATGGCGTTTTTTGAGAAATCACTCGGCATTTCTACTCTGGTTTTGCCTGAATTTATATTTTCAAAAGATTATTTAATTATAAACTTTTGGATACGTCATTGTGGATTATTTAATTATATATGAATATTTTAGATTTTATTTAAATAAATTTAAAATATAAAGCTCTTAATGTCGTTGTTAATTGATGGTCCACATTCTTGTCATTTAGGAAGACGGGCTCTAAGAGCTTATATGAACAAAATGATAGAATATAAATTGAAGAAAAAAAAAACCTATAAAATATTGTATCCGTCGTTATATTTTATATTATAAAATATTGTATCCGTCGTTATATTTTATATAATTGATGGTCCACATTCCCGTTTTCATTTACGAAGACGGGTTCTAAGAGCTTACATGGACAGAATAATAGAATATAAATTGAAGAAAAAATAACCTGTAAAATGTTTTATTATAAAAGTTCTATTATATCTAGTAAGAGTAAGTAAAAAATTAAAAAAAATTGAAATAGCAACACACATTTAAATAATTGTAAATTCAATGTCAATTTAATTTACAAATACAATGACAATTGAGTTACAAACTTATTCAATTGTACAAACTTGATAATTGAGTTACAAACTTATTCAATTGTACAAACTTGATAGCAACTTAATGGATGGAATATGTAGCTTTGCTACTCATCCACTTTATTTTAGTAATAAAATCTATATACTTGTTAAATGCACTATTATGTATATAATTTATTATTATAAAATATTAAAAATCAAGACTTGTAATTTATAATTTTCTTTATAGTTTTCCTGTTAGGTTATTCATTACTTTTTATTAATTAAATTAATTAATAAAATTTACTATTTATAAAAATCATTTCCAAAATCAAAGGATTAAGAAGAATTGAAATACTATCAAAGTATTTATAATAAAAATACTAATAATAAATAGGAATATTAAAAATAAAAACAAATATAAACACATAAAATTATTAAAATGTTATTTTAAAACTTAGTCAAAAGAATTTAGTCAAAAACTAATCTTAAAATAGGAAATAACACTTAGTCAAAAGAATTTAGTCAAAAGAAATTAATCTTAAAATAATAAAAATACTAATAATAAATAGGAATATTAAAAAAAAAACAAACATAAACACATAAAATTATTAAAATGTTATTTTAAAACTTAGTCAAAAGAATTTAGTCAAAAACTAATCTTAAAATAGGAGCCAATCACGGATTTCCTTTATCCTCTCTCCTTGCTATACACATTAACAAGTTGGAGGGTTAATTTAAAAAAAGAGGGCGTGTCATCAAAGCTTGGATTGATTAATATAGTTTTTTTGGTACAATAATGATATTGTTCTTATGGATAGGAGTTTTATAATCAAATCTTTAAAAAATCACTAATGTTAATTTTATGTATGATAATAACAACTTGGACTAAGTAAATTCTTAGAAATATCTCAAAATTATTCTTCAAGAGAAGCCTAACTAGAACTATAACATTGAGAAAATATAAAATCATTTTACTAGAATAGATCCATCTTAAGGATGGCACTATCAAGCACCGCAAATAAATCATATCCTTTTAGGAGCAAACCCATTTTAGGGTCCTAAATTTGAGGAAATGTTTGCCTCCAATATAATATCCATTATAATTGTCTAGTCACTAACTATTCCAATTTGGAATCATGTTATAAATGTTGTAAGTATTAACACATAAATCCTACAAATATGCAAAAATTGCATTAATTAATTATTTATGAAGTAAAATAGTGTCAAATAATTCATGTTGTAAACTATAACGTGCATAAATCCTACAAATACCTAAAAGTTGAATTCATTAACTAATTATGAAGTAAAATACTTGTAATTTACCTAATTATTATTAATTTGCAATTATCATAAAACTAATATCTAACTTATTGTTCTATTACTAACTTAATAATACATAATAAATATATTCTCTATCAAAATCATTTACCTAATTATTATTAACTTGCAATTATCATCAAACTAATATCTAACTTATTGTTCTATTACTAACTTAATAATACATAATAAATATATTCTCTATCAAAATCATCCATGTGCCAACTATAGATCCTACAAATAGGAAAATTTGCATTCATTCATTTATTATGAAGCAAAATAGTTCTTTTTAATTAATATGCAATGATTTTATTGTCAATACATATCTCCCTTGTAGATCAAGGCAATACTAACTAATGCACAAAAAATTAGTTGTCTTGCAATTTTTTATGTTCAAATATTTATTTAAAATGTCGAGATGAGTGAATGAAAATTGAAATTGAAATTGGATGTATATTTTTTACCTAAAAAAACATGTATATTGATATTCAAAAATTCAATGTACATTTATATAAATGTATTTTACAATCTAAACAATTAAATTTTGATTAGTTTTATAATTTTCTTATATATTAGTTTTTGGAGCCCACATACTAAGTCAATGTGAAAGAAGTGACACATCACATCCACCACTTTGTGGTGTATAAAGTGTCTCTCTTAACTTATAATCTCAAAATTAAAAATTAAAACATATTATATGCTTATCGTAAAAGTGTGTATATACATAGTTAACCTCCACTTAGACCAAACTTTGGTTTATTGGACCTAAAGAAACAAATTATTTAGTTTGTTTTAAAAGTGTATTCCTATCCTCAAAGAGCTTGGAGAGAAGTGTCTCGAGCTCACAATAATTCTGACATGTTAAAAGGCTAGGAAGGTCGGTATTGCAACAAAAATTATGAAACTAAGATCTAATGTGGGTGTATGCACGACACTCTAAGAGGAAGTGCTTTTAATCTCAATGTTCATATTCTCATGGAGATGGCAGATCCTTTCCACCCATGGTGTTTTAGGAACTGCCCAACGACCTATTTCACGATGAAGTTCATGAGAGTTCGTTCTTATCTTGGCTATATTAATTTTTTTCTTTGAAATAGCTAAAATAGAGAGATATTTTTTTATCTTCTAGAGTAGGGTTGATGACCTCCTTATAATATCTTAATTTTCTTTTAGCCTCTAAATTTTTCTCACACCACATTTTCTCTTTAAACTTACAAGTAACAATATTTTCAATGTTATTAATATTTTGCAATGCAACATTTTTCCTCGATCTCTCAATGATTTAACCATACTAACATGGCTTGAGCCTTAAGTGGTTTTGGTTGGAATTTCAAGCTAGTTTAAGAAGTCTATGGTCTCCCATATTATTAATTTTATGTCTGTACAACAAAAATCTAATCATAGTCTGATTAAATATATTAATTATATATAAAATTAAAACTGCACTCAAAATATTAAATAAATTATAATTATAATTTATTTATAATATTTAATTTTGTAATTTATGATAATATTTTGACCTATAACATAGTAAATAACTACTATTTAATTTTCAACCTTATTGTCATGCATGACCTAAAATAGAACATTAAAATACTTTTTTTTAGTATTTGTCATACAAAATCAACTATATCTTATATTATTTTTTTACTATTTTTTAGTTCATTTGTTTTAATTGATAGATTAACGAGAAGCTTTAACTATTTGATATTATTATTTTTTTAAGTATATATATATATAAAAGAGAGAACTCGATCAATATTAAAATAGTTTTTATTATTTATTATAAAAAATTAATATATATTATATGAAAAGTATTTTATTAATATTAAAATAGTTTTTTATTATTTATTATAAAAAAAGTATTTATATATTATATTAAAAATATATATATATTATATTAAAAAAAAAATTATGTAAATATTAAAATTTTAGTTATTTAAAAAAATATTATTTAAATTTATTTTTTATATTTTATTGTTTTATATTTAAATTAGTACAACAATTTGATTTTGGTGAATGCTTATATACAACAAGTTAAGTATCATGAAATTAGATCTTATCTATGTAGCATGAACTACTACCCTAATTATAGGTTATCTAGATGCATTTATGCATGAGTTACCAGTTATCTATTTATCTAGTTATTTACCATGAATTGTTGGCTATCCATTTATTAGCTAAGAGTTATCCATTCATCATCAGCTAGTATCCATTCATTAGCTACCACCAAATATTTTTTAATTTTTTTTATAATTGTTTATTTTGAATTTCGAACAACTACCATAGAATCAACCTAGACAGTACACTTGTCTCCTCATCCTTCTTAGATGAAAAAGCATAGATAATAGTCCACCCCAAAATTCTAAGATATTAACATTCTAGAGTTCTTTTTGTTTAGCCTATATAATTCTTCCAAATTAGGAAAATTCTTGTAAAAAAATATTCATTTTAAAATTTATTTATAACTAGCACAATCATTTGCTAATATCAATAGGCTCCAAATTAAGTGCAATGAATAAGTTATCAGTTATTTCTTCTTCATGCTTAATTGAAATCACTCATTTTAAGTGCATGTTATCCATCACGTACAATTATTTTTTATATCTTTTTATCATTGTTTATTTATAATTTTGAATGATGCTATAGAATCAATCTCGAGAGTACAATTGCCTCATCGTGATGCAATCCTAGAAAAGTATAGGCTGTAGTCCACCCAAAATCTTAAATAAAATGCCTATCTACTTAATTATTTGAATTTATTTTATATATGATGATGATATATAGATGATTAACGTCCACTAAGACCAACTTTGGTCTATTCGACCTTAAGAAGGATAATACTTGGTTTAATTTAAAATCTTGTTCATGTGCTCAAAGAGCTTACCAAAAAGCTTTTCAACCACACTATAGTTTTGGCTAGTGAGGAGGTTATAAACGTTTGTATTGTAGCAAATACTATGAAGCTCAGATCTAATGTGGGTGTAAGCAAGACACTCTAAGAGAAAATGATTTCCATCTTCAACACCCATAGACTCACACAGATGGAAAACCCACCACCTTGTTTCACTATGGAGTTCATGAGAGTTCGTTCTAATCTTGGTTGTATTAATTTTCTTCTATGAGCTAGTTACTAGTGATAGATATTTCTGATCTTCCAAGTTAGGATTAATGACCTCCTTATAACTTACCTTAGTTTTATCTTAACTCCTAAATTTCCCTCACACAAAATTTTTTCTTTAAATTTAGAAGTAATAATATTTTTGACATGAACAATGTTTTGGTTGGTATCTTTACACCAACACCGATTGAAGCGTAGCTCATTTTGACTTGAGTTTAAAGCAATTTTAGGAATTTTCTGGTTTACTATGTTATTTATCTTATGCTTGTACATCAAGCACCTAGTCATAGCTATGCTCTAGAAATGGGGGAAAGACCCACATTTATGAGGAGAATACCATAAGGCTTACTGATTTCAATTTTGAGGTTATAAGTTATAAACCACTTATGGATTTGCTCAATTATATTTATATTTAAATTATAATATAAAAAACACTTCGGTTTCATAATTATTTAAATTTATTTTTAATATTTTTATGTTTATATTTAAATTATAATATAAGAAACGGTTCCATATTTATTATAGAATCTATAAAAAAAAAATTAGTAGAAATACTATTAATTTTTTAAAATTAAGATTAAGTATTGACGAAATTAAAATTAATAAATACTTACATGAAAATATTGATAATATACTATAGAGTTAGGCTAGATATAACGAGAAATTTAAATAAATATAATATAGAGTTAAGTTAGATATAATGAGAAATTTAATTAAAGTGTATTTAGTGCAAGATATTAATAAAAAAGAAATATAATATAGGGTTAGGTTAGATATAATAATTATGGTAAACGAATAGTTCTAAAGGTATAAGATTATATAATATTAAGATTTATAGATTAAATTGGTTTTTTTTTTGGCTAAATGTTAATTATTATAAAACAAAAAAATAGGAGGAATAAGAAAAAAATTATGAGAAAATATAAAGAATAATTAGATTTTTTTATATTATTATTTATTGGGTTGTGTATGTACTCACATTGGAGGACCTATATTCCTATAGGTTACCACTATACTTATTGGTTCCTTAGACACAGGTAAGCTCTAGTGTGATTTGAATTGGTGACCATGTTACTTCATATTAAGTAAATGGTTAATAAGTCACACCTATGTTGGCTAAGAATAAATAGAATGTTGATATAGAGTGTAATAATGAATGAAATATAAATTATAATATTAAATATATAAAAACAAAATTTGAAATTAAAAACAATATATAAATATAATGTAGTTTATTGTATTAAAATTATTTATGAAGAAATAAAGAGAAAAGAATAATATCTCTCAAATGTTAATTAATTATATAACTTATAGATATATGTAGAATGAAGGAAAATGTAACAATATGGTTGAAAATATAATAATATGGTTTAGATAGTAAAGATTTATTAGGATGAAGGTAAATGTAACAATATGGTTGAAAATATAATAATATGGTTTAGATTGTAAACATTTAGTAGAAAATGAAGGTTATAATTTTAGATGCTAAGAATTGAAAATTAGGTATAAAATAAATTAAGAAAAAATTAAGAAAAGAGGACAAAAGAATATTGATTGACTAAAATTGAATAAACTTGTGTGAAGATGAAAAAGAAGAAAAAAAATCATTAAATGAACAAGATGAGAGAAAGGAGATTTAATAAATCAAAGAATAATAGAAGACATAAACAAAATAATGGATAAAAAAAATAAGTATATACCATGGTTGTAACATACCGTAACTGCTCAATGTAAATTCTAAGAAAATGAGGGTAATTTTTTCTCTTTCACTGTAACCAACAAGTCAACCATGTTAATCTCTTGAAAGTGTGGAATCACATTATTGTAAAAATTGTTGCTTACATTAAAAGACTAACATCACAAGTTCTCATCATTTTATCTTAACTCTTTGGTCGTACTTCATCTTTCTCACATTGTAAACATTACTACCATTTTACCCTAATCTGTTGCCACGGTAATAAGATATTACAATTTATTAATTACTTACCTATAAATCTAGGTATTGAAATCAAAATGTTAAACAAAGGGTATTGAATCGTTTAACTATCCAACTAGCTTTCCTCCATAAAATATATACCTTTAACTGCATGCTTGTGAAAATGAGTTTTTTTATAGACCATTGTACCAATAAATATAATGTATCATAAGCATTTATTGTGCATCATCCATACATTAAATACCATCATAAAAATGAGTATATACAAACATAAATCATAGAACAAAAAGAGAGACATCATATACGTGGTTCACCCCATCCATGAGACCACGTCCACCAAAACTTGTTAACCTTTATATTATTTTATCAAAAGAAGATTTACAATTTAGTGGCTCATCCACTGCCAATCTCTTCCACGAAGAATACTCTCAAATTTATAATTGCCCTCTTTGTAGGGCCTTTCAGTTAAATGAAAATATTTTTCACTTAAACTTAATCCAAAACTTCAAGACTTACAAAGCTTCTCCTTAAAATAAAAAAACATGTGAAGGGAACACATCCTTTCATGATCTCAATACAATGTTTACCACCATATTATGGTAACTCCAACGTATATACATGTTTACAAAAAGAACTCTCTCTTTAACACACATATTTAAATAATGATTAAGAGTTATCCATAAAATAACTCCAAGCATATAAATCAGACAAAAAGATAACGATCTCTTTAACACACACATAAATATATAATGATTAAGATTTATCCATTAAAATAACTTCAACCTATATAAATCATACATAGAGGAGAGAACTATCTCTTTAAACACACATAGTTAACTAATGATTAAGAGTTTCACATACTCATTGTAAATAAAGGTAAAACACACTAATCTAGTTTAAACTCTACATGGAAAGAGTTTTTAGTAATGAGATTAAATATAGTTAATTCTAAATATAGAAGTAATATCCCATACGAGAGAGATCATTGTTATAAAAAGTACACTTAACTATTTAAAAATGAACTAAAATTATTTTCAAATTCCAAAGAGAGATTACCCTCAACTATCCTTAAACACAAAGCATTCACATATATTAATTCATACCTTTGAAATATTATATTTTAAGAGTTAAGACCATCTATCAATGCAGACAGAAATGCATAACATGCATAATGTAATTTTACGTAAGGATTTATCAAAACATAGGTATGGATACATAGAACTCACATGTGAATCCAATTTACAATAACCTAAAATAAAATGCAGGCAATAATATATTCACATTCAAATTTAAAGGATATTTTCGGTATATATTTACATACTCATACTCAGATCTAGGTTCAAATCCAATATTCCATAATCCAATATAATATGGAATCAATAATATATACATATTCATATTACAAAACCAAGAATGCCATCTATCACAGGTTGAGACTTATGGCAATGTAATGGCAAGAAAATCATAAGTAAAAAAACCAAAAACATCCAAAACGCAACTATCATCTATAAATATTTATGGTAGTGTATTGGCAACCAAAACACAGCCATTGCAGATCCAAATTTATGGCAGTGTAAAAAGATTTTATAAACAACCAAAACATCCAAAATGCAACCCAATCCTATACAAATCACTCGCAAAGAAGAGATCCATTTTCTATATCTTAAAGTATAAATCAAATTGTAGGAAAGGGAGATTTACCTCCAAATCCAAAACAATATCCCCAGCAATTCAAAAACGTTTTTCAGAATATTCATCTCACGAAAAAGTTTCTACATCCAAAACAATATATCCGACAATTCAAAAACATTTTTCAGAATATTCATCTTAGGCAAAAGCTTCTATATCCAGAACAATATATCCGGCAATTCAAAACGTTTTTCAAAATATTCATCTCAGGAAAAAACTTCTAGATCCAAAACAATATATCCAACAATTCAAAACGTTTTTCAGAATATTCATCTCAGGAAAAATCTTCTAGATCCAAAAAATATATCTGGAAATTCAAAATGTTTTTCAGAATATTCATCCCAGGAAAAATCTTTGAGATCCAAAACAATATATCTGGAAATCCAAAATGTTTTTTAGAATATTCATCTCAAGCAAAAGCTTCTAGACCCAAAACAATATATCCTGCAAACAAATCGTGATCAATAATTATCAGCAACAAAATGTGATCAATCATTATCAATAAAAATCGTGATCTTCAAACCTTGGGTATTCCAGAACTTAAAAAATAATCATTATCAGCAAACAAGACAAATTGTGATGGCGTTCCAGAAAACAAACATTATCAGCAAAACACATCGTGATCTTCAACCTTGGCATTTCTAATCTTTAATAAAACATTACCAGCAACAAAATAAAACTCTTAAATCACTGCAAACATACAAAATGTTGAGGGATATTTTCCATCTAATTTTCCATATTAAAATTTCAACGGGAAGAACTTCTTACTATATGAATGTTGTGAGTGGAATCCCAATAAGGAACACTTGGCTTCCATCATTTTTAGTGAAACTTCCCACTTTGAATTGCGCCTCCTTCCATCGATTTCAGTGGTCTCCCCCTTTCGAATGCCCTCCTTCCATGGATTTCAGTGAAATCCCCATTCTGTATCCTCCCCCACTACGGAGAAACACATGCATACATAAAGAAAACTAAAATATTCCTTAGAGAAAAAATGGAAAAACAATCCCTAGGATTTTCAAAAGCTAACAACAAATTTAAAAAGTAATCAACCGTCACGACCCTTCTTCCTCTTACTTCGATTGTGGGTTTTAAATCTTGGAAGCTCGATTGGATGGTCAAGTGAACATTCACCCCGCCTTACCAAGGCTAAAATCGTAATTGAGTATATATATATATATATATCTGTGTGTGTGTGTGTGTGTGTGTTAGGATTTGTAGTATATTAGGTTTTTCTTGCACTATATTACATTCAAATAGTGTGTTCAATTAACAACCACGAGATAAAAATACTAATCATAAAGGAAAATCTTTGTTTTACTCGCAATCACCTTGATTATTAGGAGGTTAGGGTAACCTCCTTAACGTTTATGATTTCTTTGGAGAAATATTTAGTCATGCAAGTTTTTACTTATCATAGTTACTCTTAGGTTCTCAAGGGAGGTTATCCCTCATATTCGATCCCTAAGCTCATATGTTTGGAATAAAAGGAAACATCTTTAATTACAAAGGTAGATCACCATTTAAGTATGTAAGGAATTTGACTAGCATCTACCCAAGGTGAGTATTGTAACTGATTTCCTCATCGAAACCAATATGCTACAAGTTATTTATGCTAGATTCCAAAAGATTCGGTAGCCGTTAACTTCTCGCCCTAGTGGATTCGTCCCTAATATCATTTTTACTCGCACACGCTTCTCAGTCTCCTAGCATTTATAGATTTCATCTATAATTTGATGAGGCTAGGATTTATACTTACAGTTGTTATTACTTACGCTTTGTCATTTTTCGGTTGCGTACTGAGGGAATGTTACATACTTTCTCCCTTAGAAGTAACATATTCACCCAATGTTTTGTGTTCATTTCCCTTCAAGTTCTTATTACTTGCTTCTACATCCCTCGTGATGCTCTTCACCTTTGCTTTGATCATCTTCAATCTTTTGTGGTTCCTGCAAGCTTTTATCCTTCATAACCTGTGCTCTGTAAGGCATCCCAACATCTACCCAGAATATCATCATATTCATACATACTTCTAATGTCAATAGAATATTGCATAAGTAAAAACATATTTTACTCGTCCTCTTTTACAGTGTCACTTTTATGGAAATTATTTCTGTGCACTTTAGTCCTTTAGATTAACAGGATTCCATCATGTGTTTTTAGGCCACCAACCTTAAATATGAAACATACCACTGTATGTCTACTATAATCAACATCAACTGTTTAGGGATAAATCAATAATCCAACACTATTTAATTTTAGTATTTATAATGGTTCAAGTATTCCTCTTTACTTTATTTATCGATAGATAAGCACATTACCTCATAGGAACAAAAACACATATACTTTTTACAAGTATTATTAAATACCTTCTGGTTCCTCTTGGATGCCATCCATCCAAACAAACACAGTTCCAACAGTACTCCAAGTACTAATCCAAGCTACCCAACATGAGGACAATACCCCTTCTCGAGCATATCTCCTACCTGTGTTATTTAGGGTGCTTCACGAAGCTTAAGCGATTCCTTTCCCAACACCATGATACCCGGAGGTTCCTCACGGAGCCCCTACTCATGTGACAGTCTCTTATAGCATAAATTCATGTGGAAAGAAGTCTAACCACATGTCTTACACCTAGGCCTACCTAGGATGCATACTAGTGCTTAGCTGGCTAAGGGGAAACATGTACCTCCTGTACATTCTTATTTTTATTTTCGCATGTCCCAAATGTCTCTCCTATCATTTGGTTGTTTGCAGTCATGGAAATTTGGTTCCCACCATGGCTCTCTATATTATTTCCATAACCAAGTCCATGATGCCTTCACTTCGCCATGCATAGTTAGTCACAATATCAAATTGTAATACAATTAATATTTCATGTAACGGTTCCCATCGATAAACAATTTCAATCAACTGTATATGTTATCTTTATTCAATAGGCATAAGCAATCGATTTCTTTCCTAATTAAAATTCATAAGTGCAATATAATGATTTTAATCACCCCATTCCTTGCATAACGATGATATAATGTTAGTATTTATACGTGTGCACTTCTAACATAACTCATGTTCATTTTGTTTCATTTGTATCTGTACAATTGTAAAGGTACATACCTTTATCATCATTACCCCACTTTCCAAATGAGCTTCCTTTGTTAAAACTCAACTCACAAAATAATGAGCAGCTTCAATGATCTTGTTTTTCATAACGTCACAGGAAATACTAATAGTATAAAAAACTAATTGTTAATGCAACATTTCATAACATAGTCATAAGGTGAAATTTTAGTCGTAGAATACTTTCTCTTAGCTTTTCATATAATCATATACCCATACCAAGTTAATAAGACTAAACTCGCCACTTACCCATAAGTGGTTTTAACTCTAATAATCAATTCCGAATATGTTCTATTTGGTAACTTACTTTTACAACACCCTTAATCCTTTACCAATAACATACAATAAAATGGGTCAATATTTTCTTCGGAGTAAATATTAAGTAGTCATCCATCTATTGTCCTGACTTTCTAATGCTTGTCTATACATACAATGAGTGCTTCTAACAAGATCTTTTATTATGTTTTCAATCAACATTTTTAATCGCATCTGAACAAGGAAGTGTTATCACTTAGCATTGAAAGTTAAGCAGATGCTTCATAAAACATTAAGGACACTTTGAAATTGTAACTGATGTCTCTATTAAATATACATTATTAACACCATGCTTTTCCTACTAATGTAATAAACATGTATTATGACAAAATGCATTTTTCTAATGACACGCAGTTTCCCTTTAATATGACACCTCAAAATTGTCACAGGTTCTCATGCGGGTACTTGGGATACAAGAGATAGGTCATATGGCTAACGAAGAATGGTTCTCCTCTTTAATATTTTTACAAAGATTATCACGGGTATGACGTCTAGAACCTTCTTCTTAGGGTTTGCTTTGTATTAGTTTAATTGGCATCTAAATTATTCCTCCTCAATTGCCAAAGGATAACATAGTATCTAGTATTCCACAACACTATATTGTAATCAATCTATGCACTATGCATTTAACGATATTCTAAGGTCCTTTTTTATAATTCTTAACCAAATTTATCTTTATAGGAATCATGTTTATACTCCAAACCCGAAATGGTACTTATCTTGTTTTAGATGACCAACTAGTCACTCTAGTTTGAGCATAATTCTCGTCCCTCCATAGGTTTCTCGAAGGAAATTTGCACCCTTCATTTACTTCCTATCACGAAAAAGATGCAAGGTTAGTTCGCCTTCGTCATTGCATCTCCTACTATTATCGTACATTCATCATGTCAAGGAGAAAGACATATATAAAATAAATAATTATTTTATTTTCTACTTGCTTTAATTTGCATTCTAATTGTTACATTAGTGAGTTCAACATGGATTAGTTATATACTTACAGTTCATCCGTTAGAATACAAACGACTCATAGTACGAGAGGGTAAGTCCTCCCTGATATTTACCTTATTGCTTTTTGTTATCTGTAACCACCCAATCATTATTTTATCCAATTTGTGCCTTTTGATTTGTGTTCCGCCCATAAATGCCCAAGTGTTGCAACATGAGCTCTAATACCATTTGTAACATACCAGCAACTCCTCAATGTAAATTATGAGAAAATGGGGGTAAATTTTTCTCTTTTACTATAACCAACACGTCAACAATGTTAATCTTTTGAGAGTGTGGAATAACATAATTGTAAAAACTAATGCTTACATTAAAAGACTAACATCACAATCTCTCATTATTTTATCTTAACTCTTTGGCTGCACTTCATCTTTCTCACATTGTAAACATTACTACGATTTTACCCTAATCTATTGCCAGCGTAATAAGATCTTACAATTTATTAATTACTTACCTATAAATCTAGATATTGAAATCAAAATGTTAAACAAAGGGTATTGAATCATTTAACTATCAAACTAGGTTTCCTCCATAAAAGATATACCTTTAACTGTACGCTTGCGAGCGTTTTTCATAGACCATTGTACCAATAAAGATAATGTATCATAAGCATTTATTTTGCATCATCCATACATTAAATACCATCATGAAAATGAGTATATACAAACATAAAACATAAACAAAAAGAGATACATCATATATGTGGTTCACCCCATCCATGAGTCTACGTCCACCAAAGCTTGTTAGTCTTCATATTATGTTATCAAAAGAAGATTTACAATTTTGTGGCACATCCACTACCAATATGTTCCACCAACAATACTTTCAAATTTATAACTACCCTCTTTGTAGGGCCTTTCAGTTAAATGAAAATCCTTTTCACTTAAACTTAATCCAAAACTTCAAGACTGACAAAGCTTCTCCTTAAAATAAAAAACATGTGAAGGAAACACATCTTTTCATGATCTCAATACAATGTTTACCACCATATTATGGTAACTCCAATGCATACATATCTTTAAAAAAAGAGAACTATCTCTTTAACATGCATATTTAAATAATGATTAAGATTTATCCATAAAATAATTCCACGCATATAAATCACACAAAAAGAGAACTATCTCTTTTCCACACACATAAATATATAACGATTAAGAGTTATCCATTAAAATAACTCCAACACATATAAATCATACATATAATAGAGAAATATCTCTTTAGACACACATATTTAACTAATGATTAAGAGTTTCACATACTCATTGTAGATAAAGGTAAAACTCACTAATCTAGTTTAAACTCTACATGGAAAGAATTTTAAGTAATGAGATTAAATATAGTTAATTCTAAATATAGAAGTAATATCCCAGACAAGAGAGATCATTCTTAGAAAAAGCACACACAACTATTTAAAAATGAACTAGAAATATTTTCAAATTCCAAAGAGAGATTACCCTCAACTATCCTTAAACACAAAGAATTCACATATTAAAGCAGACCTTTTGATAATCATATTTTAAGAGTTAATACCATCTATCGATGCAAACAGAAATGCATAGCATACATAATCTAATTCTGTAAGGATTTATCAAAACGCAGATATGGATACATAGAACTCACCATGTGAATCCAATATAAAATAACCCAAAATAAAATGCACGCAATAATATATTCACATTCGGATTTAAAGGAGATTTTTGGTATATATTTACATACTCATACTCAGATCTACATTCAAATCCAATATTCCATAATCCAATATAATTTGCAGTCAATAGTATATACATATTCAGATTACAAAACCAAGAATGCATGCTATCACCGATTGAGATTTATGACAATGTAATGGAAACAAAATTACAAGTAAACAAACCAAAAACATCCAAAACGCAACTATCGTCGATCCAGATTTATGGTAGTGTATTGGCAACCAAAATGCATCCATTACAGATCTAGATTTATGGCAATGTAAAAAGATTTTGTAAACAACCAAAACATCCAGAACGCAACCAAGTCCTATACAAATCGTTGGCAAAGAAGAGATCCATTTTCTAGATCTGAAAGTATAAATCAAATTGCAAGCAAGGAAGATTTACTTTGAGATCCAAAACAATATCTCCGGCAATTCAAAAACGTTTTTCAGAATATTCATCTCACGCAAAAGTTTCTAGATCCAAAACAATATATCCAGCAATTCAAAAACGTTTTTCACAATATTCATATCACGCAAAAGCTTCTAGATCCAAAACAATATATCCGATAATTCAAAACGTTTTTCAAAATATTCATCTCAGGAAAAAGTTTCTAGATCCAAAACAATATATCTCGCAATTCAAAACGTTTTTCAGAATATTCATCTCAGGAAAAAGCTTCTAGATCCAAAACAATATATCTAGCAATTCAAAACTTTTTTCAGGATATTCATCTCACGAAAAAGCTTCTAGATCCAAAACAATATATCTTGCAATTCAAAACATTTTTCAAAATATTCATCTCATGCAAAAGATTCTAGATCCAAAACAATATATTTGGTAATTCAAAACATTTTTTAGAATATTCATCTCAGGAAAAAGATTCTAGATCCAAAACAATTTATCCGACAAACAAATATTGAAAATCATTATCAACAAACAAATTGTGATCACTCATTATCAACAACAAAACATGATCAATCATTATTAACAACAATCCTGATCTTCAAACCTTGGGTATTCGAGAACTTTTTTTTTTAAATCATTATCAGCAAACAAGACAAATTGTGATGGTGTTCTAGAAAACAAACATTATTAGAAAAACACATCGTGATCTTTAACCTTGGTGTTTCTGATCTTTAATAAAACATTATCAGTAACAAAATAAAACTCTTAAATCGTAGGAAAACATACAATAAGCCAAGGGCGATTTTCCATCTAATTTTCCATATTAAAATTTCAATAGCAAGAACTTCTTACTAGATGAACGCCATGAGTAGAATCCCAATAAGGAACGCCTTCCTTCCATCGTGTAACACCTCGTTTTGACATTTCTACCTGAACTACTATTATATGTTGTATTTGTTTGATTGTGAGACCTCGTCGGTTTGACGACACTGTGGACATATGGTTCTATTATTTTGCCGATATATATATGTGTGTGTGATGATAGTATTATGGTCAGTAGTCATGTTTAGATATGTATCATGTGTTAATTATGTCAAATATATGGAAATTATTGAATGATGGGTACGTGGATACCGTTACAGATATATGTTGAAATAATGAATGTTATGCCAAGTGCATGGCGAATGAATGAGTTTATTGTTGTCATGTTATGATGAGATATATGTGTACATATCGAGGATTATGCACAATATCCTATTGTAATGTCCCCGGTTTTGACCCCTTTTGCATGATATATATATGGTAATTAGTCGTGGTGAAGAGCTCAAGTAAAAATCCCACCATCAATTTGGTTGTGTATGTTTCGGCAATAGAGGTAGTTGTCGATGGTATCTCGTGCTATTTGGCACATTATAATTCGGCATCATGTAAATACACACATCAATTAAAATAAACCCACAACCAGCTATGACAGTGCAACGTTGAATGAAAAGGGCATGGTTCCAAAGGATAAGGGGTGGGGGGATGTCAAACCTTGGTTATGGGGGAAAAACCCATGTGTTTCACCACCTTTGTTGTTTGTTACCTTGTTGTCTCATCCAACCTTGTCAACCTCTTTAATGTTTGTTGGGTAGCTGAGGAGTAATGGCTGCTAGTGGTTGAGGCAGTTAATGCCTTTGGGAGTGGGGTGGCAAGACTGTCAGTCCTTTTCCCACCTACCCACTCCACCCATGTCTGTCCATTATTCTCCTTCACGCACTCTTCCCTGGGGGTTCACTCTCACGCGGAGGTTGGCTCATCTCCTCACGCGTCTGGTCTTCACCACCACCGCCATCTTCAGCATGGTCTGTTTTTCCTGCTCGCGCGCAGAGGTCGTGGTCTGTTCTTCCTCACACACAGGAATTTTTGTGTGGATTTCCTCACACTGAGAGAGGAGGAAATTGTGGCTATCACTCAGGATTTTCGGGTGCAAGAGCCATTTCCACACTCAGGGACTGTGTGTAAGTTTCCTTACTGAATTGCGGCCGTGCGTTTGTTTTCTCTATGTAATGCAGTTCGGTGCAAGTTGCACTCACACACAGACTGTTTGGGTCGTTTTCCCATGTTGTGAGCCATGCTCACTGTTGTGTTTTTGGGGCTGTTGTCTCCCCCATGTGTTTTGTTGGTTGTGGTGTCCAATTTTGTTTTGGACCACTGGGGATTTCCAATCCGTTGGATGTGTTCTCTTCTGTCCACGCTGGGAGTTTTTCTTCTCCTTCGTTGGGATTGTGTGAGTTTCCAGTCGTCACTTGGAGGAATTGAGGATGTTGTTGGCTGAGTTTTCCCTGTTTGGAACCGTGGAATGCCGTTATCATTTCATTGTGTGTTTGTTGCTGCTGAGGTACCCTGGTTTGGGTTGCAGCTGAGTTGTTTTGGCCACGTTAGGGCCAAAACCAACTCTGAGTTGCCTTGTAGGCTGGAGCTATGTCTCACCTTTCATTTGGGGCTCATTCCCGGTTGTTTGCTTCTTCGCAGGGCTGTGAAGGGATTTTTTTGCTGCTGGTATGCAGTGGTTGTCCCCTTGGTTATGTGTAAGCCTGTGTGGTACCCTTATCCCAGAGGAATCATGCCCAGCTCGGGGGTGGAAGCGTTGCTGAGAGATTGATGAGCAAGCTAGCCTATGGTTGGGTGGAACGTTGCAGCGACGTAGCTGGTTGCGGGTGATTTCTTCATTGGAAGATAAGTGCTGCTGGTTACTTCATCTTTGCAAATTATGTTGATGGCAAATGAATTATAATGAACATGATTAATTCTGGAATGTATATTTGTTTTCGCTGTATAATTAAAGGATTATGCATCTGTGCATTCTTGGGTGATGTTGTGCATCTTTGTAAGGATGGCTGTTAAACCTTTTAATTTCAGCATTTGATTTTTCCTGTTTAAGTACATGGGGCTGTTTTCCCGGCTGTATCTGGGGTTCGTCGCGTCCTCTTCGCCGGTATGAGGGATGGGGACATGACACCTATATTGTATGTCGAGGACTGACTTAGATGTTGAAACGGCTAAGTGATAGCTGGATCCTACGAGGTGGGAGGGCCTCGGGGACATGGACTTCTAAAGATAAAATGGTATGCGAATGATGCATTATTTACTTTCGTATGGTTATTATGTTGTTTATTATGATGTATGTTATGACATGGGTGGGGTAGGGTTCCAGGAAACTCAACCGCCCATATCGGTTATACGATGACAGACCGAGTACAAGTGCAACGCTGTTGTTATGTCAAGTAGACATAGTCCCTTGTTCCATTAGGGGGGTGGAGGCTTTACCCACCGTTTATCCCTGAAACCCAGAGTCATGGGAGGGCTGTGCTACGACGCGCTCCCCAAGGTGTGTGATGATGACTGGTGGTTTCCTGCTGGGGAAGTTTGGTCGATGTGGTCGACACTTCCGCTTACGGGTTCTAGCTGGAACCGGTCATGACTTGACATTCCAGGGTAGTCCAGCAGAGGACAGGATAGGATGTGGAAGTTAGTAATGATGTAGGTAGATAGATGTAGCGTGAAGTAGGGGTGAAAACAAGATCTAACTGTAGGTGTGTAAAAACCTTGGTTAGTATGTGTCGTAAATCAGTGATGTATGAATTTTCGTAACATGGAATTCAGTAAGTTAATGGATCATACCTTGTAAACTATGCTAAAACATGTGTCGGTAAATAATAAGTTCCTTGATTATGATTGATGTATGTGAATTATTACTTTTAGTGTACTTACGTGAAGAATGTAAGCAGTAGCTACGCTTACATAACTCGCCTACATATTATGAATTACATGAAATATTGTTGAGTAATAATGTCAATTAGTGTCGCTTGATATTAATTACTGTCGTTTAGTAATTAACTATTGTTGATCAATGTTAATAATGTCGATTAAAGTTAATAATGACGATTAGGATTAATAATGTCGATTAATGGTTAATTATTCTCCATTAATAATTAATTATGGTTGAATAATAAACAAAGCAATGGTTAACCTAGGTAGTGACTAATGCAATTGATTAGAATGCTTGATTGATTGTTAATGAGTTTAATTAGCGAGGACTAAGGGTTGAAATGTAACTACAAGGTTAAATAAGTTGATAGTAACTCGATCCCTTAAATTAATTATGTGTTAATGATGTTAATTAATTTTAACAAGACTATGCTTATCATTAGTAATGATTGTTAATTAGCTAATTACAAACTAAGTTGTAATTAAAATGGAAATAGGTATATGAGTCGATTAAATCATAGTGAATTTTATTTAATTAATATGATTACACATTGATAATGTTATGATTTACATTGATAGGATTATTGTTCATAATTGATAAATTGAATTAGTGAATTTATAATTAAAGGGAATTTACATATTATAAATATTAGAAACCATTAATTAAATGATTAGGTAAGTGTAATTAATCAATTGACAATTACTGTTAATTAAATTAAATTGGTGAAGCATGCAAGTTTAAACTATATAATATATATAACATTTATTATTTATTAATTAAATGGTCAAAAATTGAAATATGAGTAAGGATATGTTTAAATTATTATATTCAATAAAAGGATTAAAATTTAATTGAATTAGAAGTTATGGTTGAGAAGTGACCCCAACCAACACCTTTTAATAATTATTTAAATATTTAAATGAGTCCAAGTCCAAGTTGAGGGCTCGAGGACTTACATGGTAGATGGAAGGGGGTGGGTAAATTTATGATGAAGATAGGGGTAGTAATGGGGAGAGGTCGGCAAACATGGGGATAAGAGGGAGAAAGGAGGGAGGAGAAGGGGATCATCCTTATCTTAGTTTTTTTGAGAAGTTTTGGGAGAAGAGAGCTGCAAAGAAGGGGTTTTGTTGGAGATTGATTTTGAGGGGATACAATAGCTTAGGGCTTGTACTCAGTTTGGGCTCGGGGGTCCAAAGGGGTACCTTTGGAGCTGGGTGGTCGGTGAGACCTCGCCAGTTGGAAGGGTGGCAAGACTGGTTTGGAATGGTTGAGTTTCAAAACTTGGGAAGGAATTTTGGCTGCAGGGAAAAGCAAGGAAAAACGGCAAACAAGGGCAGCAACAAAGGTGGACCTACTAGCTACCTACAAGTATTTTCCAGCATTATTATGGCAAATTCTGTTAATTAAATTTTAAAAGTTTATATGTTGTGATTATTTTTGCTACCTGCATAGTTAACAGTAAATTGTTAGAAGTAGATAAAACAGATTTATAGATTTTCAAACTGTATATATAAAGTGAATTTTCTGACTGTAAATAAAAGTTAAAAGAGACCCAGTTGGGGGCTCTACACATCGTTTTCAGCGAAACTTCCAACTTTGAATTGTGCCTCCTTCCATCGATTTCAGTGGTCTCCCCCTTTTGAATGCCCTCCTTCCATGCATTTGAGCGAACTCCCCATTATGTATCCTCCCCCACTCTAGAGAAACACATGCATACATAAAGAAAACTAAAATATTCCTTAGAGGAAAAATGGCAAAACAATCCCCAGGATTTTCTCAAAAGCTAACACCTAACTTAAAAAGTAATCAACCCTCATGACCCTTCTTCCTCTTACTTCAGTCATGGGTTTTAAATGTTGGAAGCTTGATTGGGTTTTAAAATCGTAATTGAGTATAT
Source organism: Pseudotsuga menziesii (assembly GCA_001517045.1). Taxonomy (NCBI): domain Eukaryota; kingdom Viridiplantae; phylum Streptophyta; class Pinopsida; order Pinales; family Pinaceae; genus Pseudotsuga; species Pseudotsuga menziesii. Next base: position 23,949 of record LPNX011134098.1, read on the forward strand.
ATATATATATATATATATATATATATATATATATATTAGGATTTGTATTATATTAGGTTTTTTATGCATTATATTACATTCATATAGTGTGTTCAATTAACAACCACGAAATAAAAATACTAATCATAAACGGAAATCTCTATTTTACTCGCAATCACCTTGATTATTAGGAGGTGAGGGTAACCTCCTTAACCTTTATGATTTCTTTGCAGAAATAATGTCAAGCAAGTTTTTACTTATCGTAGTTACTCTTAGGTTCTCAAGGGAGGCTATCCCTCATATTCGAACCCCAAGCTCATATGTTTGGAATAAAATGAAACATCTTTAATTACAAAGGTAGATCACCATTTAAGCATATAAAGAATTTGACTAGCGTCTACCCAAGCTGAGTATTGTAACTGATTTCCTCATCGAAACCAAGATGCTACAAGTTATCTATGCTATATTCCCAAAGCTTCGGTAGTTGTTAACCTCTCCCCCTAGTGGATTTGTCCCCAATATCGTTTTTACTCGCACATGCTTCTCAATCTCCTAGCATTTATAGATTTCATCTATAGTTTGATGAGGCTAGGATTTATACTTACAGTTCTTATTACTTAGGATTTGTCATTTTCCGGTGGCGTACTGAGGGGATGTTACAATGGTGGTAAATAAAATGTTTTTTCAAGAATGACAATATTTATAACAATATTTTTTTTATTGGAATTGTTGCAAATTTTTATATTACTTTTTATTTAAGTCTTAGAGATAGAATTAATAACACCAAGGATATAAGGGAGAGAAACAAGATTTAAGGGTTAGGTCTCCAGTTTACTTGGATTTTGGATGGAGAGTACTTCTACAATGTTAGAAGTCATTTATTAAAAATTACTAAAATGTGAGTAGCACTTTACTAAAAATCATTAATAAAGTGAAAATTTTCATTTAAAAAAAATCAATAGTTAAAAAATACTCATACTCAACTTTTCTATTATTTTAAAATTAATAAATTAACTAAAAAAATCACAAATTTACCATTCAAGTACACTTAATCAACATTATAATACTATTTGTTATTTATTACTGTTCAATGAAAATACATTGATCTACATATAGAAGATGAATTTGATAAAGAAAATTTGGTTAAAAAAAAGTCAACTATCATACATCTTTAACTATCCGTGGAAGGAATTTGAAATTCCAACCTATATTGATTATGCAATATTGATGAGAGAAAATTAAGAGAAAAAAAAATCAATTTTATTTTAATTTCTTTAAAGCTTTTGGATTTTTTTGTTTTGAAGATATTTCATTTAAAATTTGAGAAAGTAGCCATATTATTATACAAAAATTTAAACTTTATATTTTATTAAATCAATCATACATATACTTTGCCTAAAACTAAATATATACACTTTAACAAAACAACTTAGTGACAACATATTTCAACTATACACTAAAATAAAATACACTATTAAAATGAAAGAGACTAAATTAAACAAAAATCCTTATAAATCCTTATATCCAACTACCTCTATAGTAATCTAATCTTATTATCCGGGCCATAGGGCAAGGTTATATTGTATTCAATGCATTTACCATGCATTAGTTAACTTTAACATGAAACATTTTTATGATCGTAAAAATTCAATTTTATATTTTATTTATTGCATTTCTAATATTTATTAAAATTAATTTATCTATTTTTTTTTATTGCGTGAGTTCTTATTTTGTACTCATTGCTTTATGTACCACTTCATTGAAATATGAAGTACAACGCATGGAAAAAATTTATTGGATACCATCTTGACATCTTCGGGGTTTCTCCATGTTTGCAAGGACAACCTTCATAATTACATAATTACACATAAGATAATAACATGACAACCCATTTTTTCCAAGTAATCTTAAGTTAATTTCTAAATTAATGTGTTGAATTTCAAAGCTGTTAATGTCAACATATTAGCAGTGATGAATATACATATTGGTGTAGGTGGGATCAACTAGAGCCAACCCAACCAGCACCTCCAGGATTTGGTGGCTCCTACACTTTGAAGGTTTACCAAATTTAGCCCTCGGCTAAATTCTGCACTAAAATTGCCTCCCCACAATTTCGCTTCCGCAACTAGGATTTCCGCAACCCCGTTTCTGCAACAGAGCCTCTCTGCAACAGAGCCTCTTCGCAACGCAGTTCCAGCAACAAAGTTTCCACAATTTTCCTAACCATAAGATCTTTGTGGCCTTCTCCACGACCGTCGGTCTACTCTTTGGCATGGATCTCACAGATCTTTGTAGATATGTTATCGCCCTTGCAACTTCCATTGCAGATCTCTCCTAAACCGTCAGATCTTCGTCTGCGGACTCATTCTCCACTGTTCATTCTCTGCAATAAACTGGTTAAGTCAGAAAACCTATGCGTTGCGCTGATTGATCATGGAGTTGATTAATCCAGCTTGGAAACTCTAAGGTTCATTAGCTTAACACTTCTATGCATGCTTTTACGAACTATTCTAGCCATTCAAGCAACCATTTCATGCGTGAATCAACGATTTTACATAAATACATAGATGTTTAGAAAACTGCCGAAGTCGGCTCTTCACTGATTCATCATTCAAACAGTAAATGCATCTAGGCTAATAACACTGCTAATCATTTTATTAAGCAAACACGCAAACACACAGTTCGACTCTCCCTCTTCAGCCTTTCCAACATATTTACAAGCAGAACCAGCCGTAGGTCTGTCTATCTCTCTGCAAATGGGATTCTGAGCCTGAAGAACAGAACCCTTCTCCCTTCTCTAAGATGTCTATTTAACCTAAACGGTTACCCACATCCCTGAGTGGTCATGTAACCTAAAAACAAACCACTACAATGCATGATGAAACATCCATGTCCAAAACAAACAGACTGCAGCTTGATCTCCACTCAGGTAGTCATGATCCACCATCATGCCCTATCACCGCTAACAAACTATGACTAATGAAAAACCGTAACAAACCAAAAATATGCCACAGCATGTGACCGACTCATCGCATTGTCGACATGCCACGATGCTCCTGCATTAGACTCCCTAGCTTGAAACTCTTCATGGCTCATGTCCATGAGCTCCCTTTCTACTACTTTTCTGTAAGCTTGCAGCGGATACTCAAAGTGTAAGTTTGACGAGTGTTCTCATCTAGAAAATCCCCTTCAACCATACTTTCCAAAACTTTATCAACAACAAATTTCTAATATATGTTTTGACTCCACAAAACAGTCATGTTCACCTTTCACTTGACCGCACCATCCTTGTGATTTCCAAAAGAAAGCATGACCTCTTGGTCATGTAATTTTAATCTACAGACCTTCTGGATCCCACATCTTGCTTTGTAACTGTTGTTGCACATCAACTCTGCAATGATCTTCACAATCTTCTATGGTCATCTAAATGACTGTCTGAACCACACTCTCATTGATCCTCTTACATCTTTGCATGAGATGCCATAACTCATCTATCTCCTCATCCAGTCTGCTTCTTGGCTAAAACATCTTTGTATGGATGCCCTTCTCCACTGCGACTTTCATTTGCCTAGAAGTATAAAGAACTTCTAAAGATGTTTCCCTCTGTTGTACAACAGGTTCACTGCTGCTACTTCCCCCATCATCCTTAGCTCTATTCTAAATTGCCATACTGATCTATTTCTGCAAAACAACCTTTGAAATCCTCAATGGATTTCTCATCAACATCCTCATTTTCCTTTGTATACTAATAGGAACTCTTTTCCATGTCCATGAGTTTGTCAGTAAACTCTGTATTAGCATCCTCTTTCTCTTCTTCAAGGTACACACCTTGCTCAGGTTCACACATAATGTGAACTTCTTCCTCATGCTAAGCTGCCCCGAGACTTTCCTCTTTCCTCACCCAAACACTAAGTTTGTGCTTGAGATTCCTGGCAAATAACCTCTTTACAAGACATTGCACCCTCCTATTCAACTTCCATTCATAATACTGACCTTCTGTAGCTTCCTTATGCAACAGTTCGGTCACTTTACTAAGCCCCTTCTTCATCTTAGCAACCTCTCTGTCAAAGATGCTTTGACTCATCCTCTTGACACCACTTGTTCTCGCATCTTCCTTTGTTATACTGTGGCTTTCTTTTGAACCCTTTAGATGAATTTTAGTAGCCATCGTCCATACCTCCTCCATGAGCTTTCCCATGCTCATGATGAGCTGCAAACAAGCCTACCCTCTCACCACCTCATCAAGATTCCTCATACTTGACCTATTCGAATTTCTATGGTTCTCACACAGAACCTTTGAGCACTTCCTATGCTCTCTATAGGCTTGAGATTTGCATTCATTTCCTAGAGCACTCCGCTGTGAGGGTTCCCATACCACAGTATCCTTCATAACTCCTCTGTTCAGAAATTAGCACTTTGAACTCAACCTGCAAATTAATACTGCAAGATTCCTCTCCATAGTGTGCAAAAATTTTTGCACCGGCTTTGATACCAAAAATGGTGCAAGTGGGATTAACCAGAGCCAACCCAACCAGCATCTCCAAGATTTGGTAGCTCTTACACTTACCAAGACTTCCAAATTTAGCCCTCGACCAAATTCCGCACTAAAATTGCCTCCCCGCAATTTCGCTTCCGCAACTAGGCTTTGTGCAACTCTGTCTCCGCAACAGAGCCTCTTCGCAACGCGGTTCCCGCACTCTATTCCCGCAACAGAGTTTCTGCAATTTTCCCAACCATCAGATCTTTGCGGCCTTCTCGATGACCATCAATCTACTCTTTGGCACGGATCTCACAGATATTTGTAGATCCTTTATTGCCCTCGCAACTTCCATTGCGGATCTCTCTTGGAACCCTAGATCTTCATATGCAGACTCATTCTCCACCGTTCATTCTCTCCAATAAACTAGTTAAGGTATAAAACCTGCGCGTTGCGACGATTGATCACGGAGTCGATCAATCCATCCTGCAAACTCTAAGGTTCATTATCCTAACACTTTTATGCATGCATTTACGAACTATTCCAGCCATTCAAGCAACCATTTCATGCGTGAATCAACGATTTTACATAAATACACAGATGTTCAGAAAACTATCGAAGTCGGCTCTTCATCGATTCATCATTCAAACAGTAAATGCATCTAGGCTAACAACACTACTAACACATAGCTAATCCTTCTATTAATCAAACACACAAACACATAGTTCGACTCTCCCTCTTTACTCTTTCCAACATATTTACAAGCAGAACTAGACACAAGTCTGTCCGTCTCTCTGCAAATGGGATTCTAACCTTGAAGAACATAACCCTTCTCTCTTTTCTACGTTGTCTATTTAACCCAAACTGTTACCCCCATCCCTGAGTGGTCATGTAACCTAAAAACTAACCACTACAACGCATGATGAAATGTCCCTCTAAACAAAAAACAGGCTGTGACTTGATCTCCACGTAGGGAGTCATGATCCGCCATCATGCCCTATCACCGCTAACAAACTATGACTCATGAAAAACAAACAAACCAAAAATATGCCACAGCATGTGACCAACTCATCACATTGCTAGCGTGCCACGATGCTTGTGCATCACATATCAATTAATTTTTAATAATAAACGAAATTTTAAATTAATAAAATAAAATAATATTTAATTTAAAAATTTTGAGTTATAGAAATAAAGTGATACAAATCATGATATCATTCTAATTTATAAAACAACAAAATTTTGAATTAATAAAATAAAATATTATTTAATTTAAAAATTTTGAGTTATAGAAATAAAGTGATACATATCATGATATCATTCTAATTTATAAAACAACATTAAAACACTTTGATAAGCTTTGGATTATAAAAATAAATTTATAATAATTTTAAAATATATTTAATTATAGCAAAGAGGTGATCTATGAGATGTAAAATAGTTGGTGGCAGGGTATGGTTAAAACGCTTCTTAAGCAGAAACGTTACTAGTTTTAATCCGGTGAATACAAAAAATCCAACCATGTTAAAGGTTGGTGCGGTTCAGTCCTGGTGCGATTCCGAGTGATTTTGACGGCTTAGATGCCATGGTTTGTGGTAACTTAGCCAATGGAAAACCTGCTAGTCAAGGGGGGTTCCACCACTTTGCCAACAAAAAATTGTACCTAAGAGGTGCATTTTACAACCCAGTATAGGAAAGATGTGTAATTCTTTCTATGCTCATCCTAGAGTTGACACGTCTCATTTATTAAAAAGTAACATGTCGGCTTAAATTAAATTATTTAGAATGGCATATATATATATAACAATATAAATTAGATAAACTATAACCATAAACATTGGATTACACATTTATTCAACACTTCCATTTAAAAAAAAAGGTTTATACCTTAAAATATTTGATCCATATGGTTGCTTGGTAAATCCCTTTAAATGGATCTATGCTAATTAATAAAAAAAAATTGAATTATAAAAACTTTGTATTATATAAACAATTAAATTTTAATAATCAAGTGATATTTAAACATTAAATTTTGATATTACATTGATATTATATATATTTCTTCAAAATGATATTTAGACGGCAAATTTCGATAAATTACATTGATCTTTTATATATTTCTTAAAATGTAATAAAATTACTTATATTATATTTTATTTTTTATTTTTAAAGTATAATTTATATTGATCTTATATATATTTCATAAAATGTAATAAAATTATTTATATATATATTAATTATAATTTAATTATCCAACTAGCACATTTATAAAGTTTGTGGGTGGATCACTTTTATAAAGATCAAATGTTTTGAAATGTAATAAAATTATTTATATTATATATATTAATTATAATTTAATTATCCATAAAGTAGCACATTTATAAAGTTTGTAAGTGGATCATTTTTATAGAGATCAAATGGCTGATAGATAAAGATAGAAAGAAAAATATTTTGGAATTTTTTCTTATTCCTCATTTTCTTTTAGTTAAACTAGTTCAACTCTAAGTTATCCATGTCTAGCTACATACCATCACCAAGATTCTTCATGTTATCGATTTATATACCATGGATTTTTTTTTTTTATCTCACATTCTTTTAGTTATTGATATGAACTCTTGGTTTTCTATTAATGAGCTCTTAATTATCCATGCATCTCTACGATCATTCATCATTTACTAGATATTTTATATTTTATGTAATTATTTATTTCAAATTTTGAATAGCTGCCATAAAACCATTCTCTAAGTACAATTGTGTCTTCCTTATTAGTAAATGAAAATACCAAATCTCAAATAAAAACGTCTATAAAAACTAGCACATCCACATAGTTTGTGGCTAGATCAGGTAGATAGAGATCAAATGGTTAAGATATAGTTATAGAATGGAAGACAATTTAAAAAAAATGTGAGTTATCCATACCAACATGTTATCACATATTCATCAACTATAAATTATCAGATTTTAGATTTTAGACACAGCAATTTGAATTGAGATATGCGACGATAAAGTTTCCTTGTTAGAAATTTAATAATCAGCAGCAAGATTAGTGACTCCGTGACAAAATTAATGAAATTCAACTGATTAACCGAGAACCCTATGACAATTGACCCTGATTTCTCCGTCGGAGCCTGTAAGAGGACTTATGTTCCCCATCTTCACCATCGATGCTGCAAACTGTATGAGAAAGGATTCTTCATATTCTGCATAAGCATTAACTATCTGCATTGTGCTCCCTTGGCCATTGGTGAACAATTCCTGGTCTGAAGTCAACAATCCACGCCCGATCAGCATGTTCTTGAAGTAGTTGTTATCGAATTGGGCGGGACTTGCAAAATCCAGTGGGAACAAGTTATTATCTCCTCCCGATCTGGGACACGCGGCTATGAGCCGAGCATAGTAAGAATTGTCTAGGGCCACGTCTCTCTGTTCATTTCCGTTCTGGTTGTAAAGTCTCTGCTTGAAATTTGCGCATTGAGCCTGGCCGATGGTGTGACTACCTGCATTTGTAATAAATTTTCTGTACTTAATAATCTACACCTGAGATTCAATGCTATCAAACAAATGACTGACTATAAGCAATTTAAAATGATCTACAATATGATACCTGACAGGGCCACCATGTCTATCAAATTCAGACCCTGTCGGCTAAACTTGTCAATGAGAGTTTGGAGAGTTGAGGTTGGCGCTGGGAGATTGTTGTTCGACCCATTCAAGCTTGCACTCATCGAGTCTCTCCTCCCCAGTAAAACTTCCCAGCCCAGCCCTCCACTCTGATGTTTATCAATCCATAAACAACATGAATATTCAATTCCAGTTACCATTATTTAGGCTTAAATATTCTTGGAAATCAGTACTAGCTAATATGTCTTTCTGAATGAATGAAATTTTCAATGGGGAATGGATTAATATATATATTACGAGAACCACTGAATCACGAGCTGCAATAGCGACAATATCTGCACAGGATACAGTTTGTGGGCACTCCTTCTCCAGTGCACTCTTAATCTCATCAATAACTTCATATCCTCTGACAGAGTTTTTGTTTGGAAACGCTCCCTTCTCACTAACAATGCTTCCACTGTCATCCAGCAGTATCGATGCGTCGCATCCCTGTCATACCAAGCACACATTTAATTGTTAGGAAATATTTCTGAGATCAATCTGCATTACAATTAAAAAAACCCTATCACCTGTCAATAGTTATAAATACTACCAATGAGATCAATCTCCATTACAAAAGAACACTATCACCTGGACAAAGCAATCATGGAATTGAAGCCTGAGTAAGGACGCCGCCATTCGAGCTTCCTTCATCACAGCATTCTGTACTACTGATCTTACTATTTGCTCTGCCGTAGGACATGACAGTGCATAAAACCGTGGGATCAAAGAATTGAAATAAGCCGGAGTTGAAAAGGGAAGACCATCGGATAATGAGAATGATACTAGGCATGTCTGCAGCACAAAAATTAGCAAAACAGGGAGAGTGAAGCCGCGAGAAATAGTTATGGCCATGATTCTCATGCAGGAAGAATCTACAATAATATTGAACTGCTATTCCAATCTGTTTATGAACACAGTTGGAAAAATAGAGAAAGCTGAGGGAGTTGGAGTGGGTTATGCTCATTTATATCAATCACGTCTGGATATTGAACACCACTCCACCGATTTACGTTGCTGTTAATGTTAATGCAATTGAACAATGAAAGAAGATGGCTCAGCTAGTACATTTCATCACAGCCTACGCCGCACGGATGATATAATATCCATTGATATTTTTATCGATTAGATCGTCTAAAAGGCTTTAGATAGTAGATTTAGAGAATGATATTTATACCTTTATTTTGTTTTTTAAAATATAATATTTGAGTTTTATTGTAATTTTTTATTTTAAATGTTATATAAATGTAAACTTTAAAAAATATATGGTATATCAAGTTATAATGGAGTCACATAGAGTCACATAGGTATTAAATTTCTCATATTTAAATAATTAATTTGAAGTTAAAAAATGTTTATTAATGGTAATTACTTTGACTGCATTTAAAAAAATACACTTTTTATAATTAAATGAAATACTTAATAAAGTTTTTTATTTTATATTGAAAAACTATTTCCTTTCAAATAAAGTGTTTCAATTAGTTACTATGAACAACCTAATCAGTCCACTTTCTAGGGCTTTGTCTCTGGAATAAAAGCATAGTTCTCTAAAGATTTTTTATTGAGTCATGATCAACTACTTAATCAGTCCACCTTCTAGAGCTTGAACATAATCATAGTCTTCTAAAGATTATCTAAGAGAGGTTCAAGTTTGTTGCATTGGGAATTTAAGTTAGAGGTGTTAGTTCAAAGGCACTACAATCTAAGTTAGAAGTTTAAGTTCAAAGAGAGTGAAACATCGATAATACTAAAATGGAGAGAGGTGAAAAGAATAATGAAAAAATAATTTGATGCATTGGGAATTTAAGTTAGAGGTTTTAGTTCAAAGGCACCACAATCTAAGTTAGAAGTTTAAGTTCAAAGAGAGTGAAACATCAATAATACTAAAATGGAGAGAGGTGAAAAGAATAATGAAAAAACAATTTGAGTGTTTAAAATCCCATATATGATTCTAAGTCATTAACATCTAATTTTGTTCTCTTCTCTTTTGAAACACCAATCAATATTAAAAGAGAGAGAGGTGAAAAGAATAATTAACCACTTTTCCCATCCTCAAGTAGGACCTACTCACTAAACTAACAAAAATATAAATTAGTAGATCTTTGTTCAATCACATTAATCATTCACCAAATCCATGAACAACATTGCTCACAATGAAAAAATAATTTGAGTGTTTAAAACCTCATTTATGATTCCAAGTCATTAACATCTAATTGGTTCTATTCTCTTTTGAAACACCTATCAATACTAAAAGGGAGAGAGGTGAAAAGAATAATTAACCAGTTTTCCCATCCTGAAGTAGGACCTATTCGCTAAACTAACAAAAATATAAATAAGTATCTTTGTTCAATCACATTAATCATTCACCAAATCCATGAACAACATTGTTGACAATGAAAAAACAATTTGAGTGTTTAAAACTCCATATATGATTCCAAGTCATTAACATTTAATTTGGTTCTCTTCTCTTTTACAACTATTACATAAAAAACAAATCCAAAAATTGTTACATCAAGTTGTTTCTCAACCAACCCTCTTATGAGGTGACCTCCTACAATAGTTTTATAGGGCACTTATTTAACAAACATACAATATTGTATATTACTTCTACCCAATATTTAATAGTCATTACCGTACACTCCATTCATTGAACTAAGCCAAGCATTATATGATTTCTTCCTATCACTCCATTTGTCTCCATTTTGTTTTGGAGTATTGTGGAGCAAAAAATTACCTTAATGCCTTCTTGTTGAAAAAACAACAAATTCGTCTATTATCAATTTAAAAAAATTATTACTTATATCAAAATATCTATATAGTTACACGTGGTAGACTTTCAATTAAGAAAAATCATCAAAACAATTTTTAAAAAATAAACTTATATTTAAAAAAATAAAAAACAAAACAAATTTACTTTAATTTCAAAATTATCCTCACTCTTGTTTCATATATGGTTATTACAAAATTAATTATCTATAATATTAACAAGCGTTCTTTCCTCTTTTCTCACTTATAGGATATGTGAGCTTTCACTACCTCATCCAAAATCCGTTGTTTTCACAATTTGTACTCCTTTATATTTAGATACAATTTTCTTATTACATGTTGTTTCTCAAATACAAAATATATCTTCTTAAAAAAAATCATATCCATCCTTCCAAACATAAAGTATACTTCTTACTTCTTAATTTTACTAGTAAAAACATTTTTTTACAAATTATACTCTGCAATTTACTAATGATAACATTTTTTATTCACTCACTTAAAACACTTTTTTTTTAACTCTTACCTCCTCTCTTACCTACACATTAACAATTCATTTTATAAAACATATTTTTTTTTAATTCTTACCTCCCATTTTACATACACATTAAGAACTCATTTTATAAAAGAGAATTCTTACCTCCCATCTCCCATCTTACATGCACATCACCAACCCATTTTATAAATTTATCCTTTAAATCATCCCATTTTACATACACATTACCAACTCATTTTATAAAAAAAAATCTTACCTCCCATCTTACATGCACATCACCAACCCATTTTATAAACTTATCCTTTAAATCATTTTGCATGCACATTACCAACCCATTTTACAAAGTTATCCTTTTAACCGTTATTATTAAGCATTTAAGAAATCATACATATCTTTCGAATAATAAAGTGTTTCTCTATACAATGATCAATAATAATAAGTTCCAGTACATATATGTCAGAGCCGAAAATTAGAGGTTGTAGTATTACTACATATGTCAGAGCAAAAGGGAAAGGGCATATGCCTCTCGTACCCTTCTGTGTCTCTCGTTGACTCAAATAGTACGTGAAACCTACCCTATTTAATCTCTTAGATTGTGATTATGGATGATGAATTTTATACACGCATTTGTCTCTCATTTTGTTAACACAAATTGATAGGTTTTAATATTTATAAAACATTTCAAACCTCACAAATAAAATAAATAAAACGTAAAACGTAAATATTTTAAATTATTATTTTTATATTTTTATACTTTGTTTTGTATTTATTTTGTTGTCTTCTACATAGTTCGAGGCTTTAGTTCATGGTTATGTTTAATTTTTCAAGGTAGATTATAGTTTGTATATAGTTATAGCAATTTTATTTTTGAAAAACAATTTTTAATAAGAATCATTTCAATTATTATTGACAAGGGTAATGTCTTTTTCGTTTTGTGTTGTCTACCATTGGGCAGTGGGAAGATGTCATCCAAGTTTAATGCTTCTGGCAACCAATTCTAATGTCTTTGGCATTTTTAGAGCTTCCGAAAAGGGACCCATGCAATTTTTGGTTGTCATTTTTACAACTTCATAAAGGGGATGCATGCAACTTTTGGTTGTCATATTACATCGTATCCATCTGGGTTTTCGCCTACTCACCACATTGGAATTCAATATCAGTTGAGGGGAAAGAAGGAAGACATTAATGGTAGCATTCAAGGCACTGTGCATGGTTTTTTTTTATGTTTGTTGCACCAACAATGGTGTCGAGCAGAGTAGGCCAGGTCAAAGGCAGAGAAAAATCCTTGGTACCTTGAGCCATTAAACACCATCACTACATGCGCAACCTGCAATCTCCTAAGGAGGCGTTGTGCTCTGTTGAGAACAAAGAAGCTATGGCTGAATCTCTGTAGCACAAATTTTGTTAGCAACTTCCTTCAGTCCCCTGTTTTAGCCACAACCCATGGACAACAGATCTGGAATAATAGAATTACTTCTTTCTGCTAAAACAAGTACACAACACTTGAATGGAACAAGAATATGAGCACACAAGAAAATGAGAGAGAGAATTCATAAAATACACACATGCAAAAATATGATTGCATATTGAGGAAAACACTCTAGATTTGGGCATGAATACTTCCAGATTTATTTACATATACACTATGTGCAAAAGTTACAAGCTACTCTTCATTTTTGCCATATTCTACAGCGTTCCTTTTTCGTCAACCTACAACACCGACAAAGAAATTAACACCATGTTGCAGCTGCAACTTTTCTCCCAAATTTTTTGAAATTTTGGACCCTCCTTTTTTATTTTATCTTGCCTAGGAGTGTGTGGATTCATGAACTCTGTTTTCTTCTTCCCTCTGCTACAGTTTGGTTTGAAGTGATGTCAATTTCTTTCATGCTTTTCGGAAAACCACTTCCTGTCGGCAAACGCATTAACAATGGAGTTTTGAAAATGATGTCTTTTTGGTTTGAATGACTGCCTTCATCGCTATCGGAAGTCTATTTACGTTCGAGTCGGAGCTTGTTGCTCTTTGTTGTCACTGTTTCGGAGGTTAAATGAATTGATTTCATCATTGCCCATCCTAAATCTTTCGAGCTTAACACTTTGTTTTTCGATAAATATTTCGTTGTCGGAAGTTTTTGGACAGTTAAGCGAAAGTCGTAGTTCTTTTGTCTTCCGCAACGGCGGCTCTGGAACGGACTAACCATCCGACTTATAGAGTTGTCAATCGCTGATGTTTTATGTTGACCGCGGAACTCGCAGTATCATGGTCTTCTGCCATTGCGGTTGTGAATAGGACTATTCTTCCGTAGTCCTTAGTTCTTCCACTCGTCGATGTATTTATTGCGAAGCCTGTATTCTTCTTGTCTTCCGCCATTGCACAGCCGCCATTGCGGCTGCGTAATGCACTAACCATCCGTCATACAACTCTTCCTTTCGCCGATGTGTGGTTCAACCTTTGGCTTGCAATGATATTTTTGTTTTTATCGGAAGTTTTTCAAACATCGAATCGGGGCCATAGTTCTTTACGTGGCCGCCGTTGCGGAAGCCAACGTATGAACCTTCCGATGGATTAGTGCTTTTTCTCGTCGATTGACAATGCCTTTGTTCTTAGTGGGTAATTGTCTCGATTTTTGATAAGGTTCCGCCGTTGCGGCAACTTAGGGAGCTATCTTTCTGACTTATAGTTTTCCTGTCAATCAGGTTTTCCCGCTATTTTTTTTTGTGAGCTCTTAACATTTTCATGAGTGACGGGAGTTCTCTATTTTTTATCGAGTTAGGGTTTTGTGATGAGAACACAGGGCAAGGTCTCACATTTGATGATGATTCTTATTGGTAGTATAGTTTACATTTATTGAAGTTAGATGTTTCAAATGTAGTCTGCCTTAATGTTGTATTTCTCGTTTTAACAGCAGGCGGATTTAGAAGAATTTTCAGACCCAGTTTGATGATTGTTGTTGTAGAGAAGACGTATCTAAAGGACAAAGAAAAAGGGAGCTAGCTGAAGAAAAGAAAAATGAAGAAGCAAAAATAGAGAAAAGAAGAAGAAATTTGGGTTTAAGCTCAAGAGGATCTATCAAGAGACCAACGGATTACTGAGCATAATCAATAGAAGTAGAGGCTCGGGCTTGGGAAAGTTCGAGAGTTACCAAGCTGGTCCCTTTTCATAAAATTGTTTCATAAAACTAAAATGTAACGTATTGCATAAATCATGAGCACTCACAAAGGACAAAATTGTGAGATTAAACGGTTGGGGGAGCCCAAAGGTCACCCGATGGGGCAACCCGAAGGTTTTGCTGTTTTTGTATAAATGTAGGAAAGTTAGAGGGAATAAGGGACTTTTTCCCAGTAAGATTTGTGAGGACATATTGTAAGAAGAACTATTTCCTTTTGCAATAGATAATTACAGTTTGCCTGTTGGAGAAAGCTTGGTGGGATGTTCAAATGTTATGCTATGGATTTGTTGAAGAGGAACTATTTCATTTTTCAGTTTTTGTCCATTAACTGTGAGATCGTTCTAACTCTTAGGACCTATGTTCTTGTTTGAATGATTTCTGGTTCATTTTATGAAAATTACCACCATGAGTAATGAATGTTGTTCATAAGCAATTGGCTATCTAGTTGTTTAAATATCTTTAATTGTTCATGTGTTTTGGAAGAAATATCAGCTATCTGTAATTTCTCTTTATAATGCATGCACAAAATACATTACTCATTAATGAATGACAATTTTGCTCCCTAGGGATAGGTTAGGTAGTTAGTTTTAATTTCTTGCTGTGTGTGATTTAGATGCGAGAGAGTTTAAGACGAAAGGTAAGAACCTGCACATCACATTGTGACCGCTCCTCATATTCTACATCAATCTGCATATTAAATAGGCACTTGCATATCATACTTTAAGTCAAAAAATACAAAAAATATATACGTTGGACCGGGCCGCAACCTACGGTAGCCGGACCGCAAACCAGACGGATTCCCCATACGAAACAGTCACGGGCTAGTTGGGAACGTTGACTGGGGAGAATCCCTTGCTGTTGTTTCCTGCAAATTTCCAGGCCTCAACACACCGGAATTACATTGCAGGAATATTTACATTGGAGATATCTAGAAAACAAGGCATCTAGAGACTTTGGGAGATGTCAATGTGGGGATTGACTTCTTTAGGAAGTGTCTGATCATTTAATACGGTAGTTATTTTTGAACTATTATTTGCAAAAAGGAAAGAAGAGCTCGCAACGATGGATGAGTTGTCTTAACGACCAATTTTGCCGAATTTTGTTTTCACCTACCAACATTCTCCCGTTTGAAATCAAATGGAGACAAATATCTGGTTATCCATCCAAAAACTATGGATCATGTTACTCCCAAGCCATCCAAGCTTCTACAAAGCTCTTGCTTGTCTCTTGGAAAAACTTTAGTGAGCATATCAGTAGGGTTCTCAGCAGCATGAATCTTTTCCAAATTTAAATGCCCTTCTTCTAACACTTGGCGAATCCAGTGGTACCAACTTAGATCAATGTTCTTGGTCCTTGAATGAAATGTTGGGTCTTTCGCCAAGTGAATGGTGCTCTGACTGTCACAATGCAACACATACTTGTCCTTTTTTATTCCCAGCTCTCCTAGGAATCACTGCATCCACAACATCTCTTTGCAAGCCTTTGTTGCAGCTAGGTTGTGGAGAGAGCTACAATTTTTTGTAGCCTAGATACCCAAGACACCACTGCACCTGCAAATGTATACAAGCAACCAGTGGTGGACTTTATAGTGTCCACATCTCTAGCCATATCTGCATTTGTAAAACCTTCAAGTACAATATTAGGATTTCCAAAACACAAACAATAATGACTAGTACCTTTGAGGTTCCTTAAAATCCACTTTACCACTTGCCAATGTTGTTTGCCGAGATTGGCAATAAAGCTACTCACTACTCCCATTGAGTGTGGAATTTCCAGGCATGTACATACCATGGCATACATCAAGCTGCCAACTGCCGAAGCATAGGGGATTTTTCTCATTTCCTCCTTTTTCTTGTCATTACAAGGGCACAAATCAACACTCAATTTGAGGTGGGATGCAAGAGGTGCTCCCACTAGTTTGACATCCTTCATATTAAACCTATTAAGCACCTTCTCAATATACCTTTCTTATTACAGCCACAACCTTTTGTTCTTTTTGTCACGTATGATCTTCATGCCCAATATTTGTTTTGCTTGGCCCAAATCCTTGATTGCAAATTGAATTCTTAAGTCCTTCTTCAACCTGTTAATCATGCTCTTATCATGCCCAACAACTAGCATGCCATCCACATATAGCAACAAAATGATAAACCTTTCTTGGCCATACCTTTTAATGTAAACACAATGATGAGCCTCTAATCTCCTAAAACCATGTTCCAACATGAATGAATCAAACCTTTTATACCATTGGTGAGGTGCTTGTTTCGGCCCATAGAGACTCTTCCTGAATTTACAAACCAAGTTTTATTTGTCTTTTGTTTTGAATCCTTTTGGATTCTCCATATAAATCTCCTCCTCCAATTCTCCATGAATGAAGGAAGTCTTCACATCTAGTTGTTCACACTCTAAATATAAAGTAGCAACAAGACCAAGAATAATTCTAATGGATGACATTTTAACAACAGGAAAAAAAAGTTTCATTAAAATCAATACCTTATGTTTGGGAAAATCCCTTCACCACCAACATTTCCTTGTACCCCTCCTTCTTTCCTTCACCCTCATGCTTGATCTTGTACACCCACTTGTTTTGAAGAGTTTTTTTTCCTTCTCGAAGATTTACTAGCTCCCATAATTTGTTCTCCAACAAAGAATCAATTTATTCGTGCATGGCTTTCTTCCAATCTTTTCTATGCTCATCATCACAAGCCTCCTAAAAACAATTGGAGGTTCACCTTCATCGGTTAGTAAAATATAATTTGAGGGAGGATACCTTTGTGATGGCTTATCACGCCTAGTGGACCTGCTAAACCGGTTGTGGTGATATATTTTCTGCTTGGATTTTTTGTAGTGGTTGTTGCAATTATTTTTCTTCTTACTACCCATAATTCTCAGCAGGATTCCCATCATCTTCAGCTGGTTGTCCACCATTTTTTTCCCGTTGTCCATTATTTTCTTGCAATGGTGGGATGTTTTCTTGTTGCTCAACAAACCTATCAGTTAATTTCTTCACCTTCATATCACATGTAGGCTTCTTGAACATTTCTAATTCATTGAATATTCCATCCCTGCTTCTAATAACTTTGGATTTAATCAGATCGCCCAATCGATAACCAAATTCACCATTAGCATACCCAAGAAAAATACATTTTATGGATTTGTTATCTAATTTGGTTCTTTTCTCTTTGAGAGTGTGTACAAATGCTTCACATCCAAAAAATTTCAAGTGAGATTAGTTTACCTTCTTGTCGGTCCAAACTTCTTCAGGGATGCCACCGTCCAAGGCTATTGTAGGCGACTAGTTCGTGAGGTAACAAGCTGTCCTCATTGCTTCTACCCAAAAATGCTTCTCCAACCTGGAATTTAACAACATGCTCCTCACCTTCTCCATGATGGTGTGATTCATCCTTTCTGCAATACCATTTTGTTAAGGAGTACCAAGGACAGTCTTCTCATGCTTTATGCTAAATTTGTTGCAATATTCCTTGAAGGCATTGGAGCAATAATCCCCACCATTATTTGTGCTTAAGCACTTGAGGAGTTTGTTAGTCTCTCTTTCAACACCGACGTGAAATTTTTGAAATATCTCAAATACCTCATCTTTTCCCTTCATAGGATAGGCCCAAAAGTTTCTAGATGCATCATCTATGAAAGTAACAAAATATGAGGTTCTTTTTAGAGACTTAACATTAACCTACCCAAATACATCAAAGTGTACCAATTCCAATCGATTATTTTTTCTTTCATGTCCTCCTCTCATAAATGAGACTCTATGCTTCCTACCATATATACAATGCTCACAAAGATCAAGTTCATAAGATCTTTAACCTAGAAGAAGATTTTTTCCAACAAGAATTTTTAGGCCCTTTTCGCTCATGTGGCCCAAACGCTTATGCCACAAATATGGCGAGGTTTCTTCTTTTGCAACGGCAACCACATTTGATTTTCTTGTTGTTTCTCTCAATGTATACAATGTCCTTGTTTTGAATCCGCTATCCATGACCAATGCTCCTTTGCTAATTTTCCAGCCACTCTTTCCAAAGCTAGTGGAGAAACCTTCATCATCCAATTGTTCCACTGAGATTAGGCTCATACGCATCTCTCGAACATGCCTGACTTGTTTTAACAGTGTATCATTCCCATCCTTTGCTTGGATTCGGACATCTCCCACTCCAACAATGTCACAAAAGTTATTGTTTCCTAGATGTACTCGACCATAGTCTCCAACTTCATATGAGAAAAAATTGGTTTTGGATGGGGTTACATGGTGAGATGCGCCAGAGTCTAGAATCCAATCGATGCTATTGCTAGAGGTGTATAGGCATTATTCTTCCATTGAAATAGTAAATAGAAAATCACTATATGAAACTACAACAGTGGTCTCACCTTCATTTGTGTTGGCTGATTTTTTATTTGAGCTAGCTAAGTTTTGCTCCTTCTGTTCTTTCTTCCATATTCGACATTCTCTTTTCATGTGTCTTGGTTTTCCACAATGATAGAAAGTAATTTTGCCTCTTCTTGATTTTGATCTACCCCTTGAATTGGAACGCACTTGCGTAGTTCGGTCAATTTTCCTTCCCCAATTAGCTATGGTGAGAGCTTTTCCTCCCTGGTTTTCTGTCACTTATTTTCATCGCAGATCCTCGTTCATTAAGTTGTCGCTAACATCATCAAACTTCAGGTTCCCTCCAGGAGTTGAAGTGCTTTTGGCAACTATGAAATTCTCCCAGTTGTCTAGCATGGAGCACATGAGTAGGATGGCTATGATTTCATCATCCAACACAATTTTAACAAAGGAAAGCTGACTGATAATGATGTTGAATTCATTTAGGTGCTCTGCAACTGAAGCACCCTCCTTCATCTTCAAATTGTACAACTTCTTCATCAAAAATACCTTGTTTGATGTTGAGTTTTTCTCATACAGATCATGTACTTTCTTGCATAGATCTACTGATGTCTTCTCTCGAGCCACATTGAAGTAGACCTTCTTTGCTAACTATTTCCTAATTGTAGCAATGACCTTCTTGTCAAGATTGTTCCATTCTTCATCTGTCATTGATGAAGGTTTACTTGTTGCTCCTTCAATTGGAAAATATTAATCTTTTAAGATCAGTATGTCTTCCATTTGTGCTTTCCACAGAGAAAAATTAGTCCCATTTATCTTCTCCATGTCACTCATAGTTGTACTCTCCATGCTGCTTCAAATAGCACTACTGAAACTCCCACTCTCCAAATCTGGCCTCCTCAGAATCTCATAGGCTTACAGGAAGAGAAAATGCACACTAGACAACCTCTAATCGCCAACTTTTTCTACAGCATGGGTTGGATCTGATACTAGTTGTTGAGAAAAGAGAAGCTATGGCTCAATCTATGTAGCACAAATTATGTTAGCAACTTCCTTCAGTCCATTGTTTCAACCACAACCCATGGACATCAGACCTAGAATACTAGAATTACTTCTTTCTGCTAAAACAAATACACAACACTTGAATGGAACAAGAATATGAGCACACGAGAAAATCAGAGAGAGCATTCATAAAATACACACATGCAAAAACACAATTGCATATTTAGGAAAACACTCTAGATTTGGGCATGAATACTTACAGATTTATTTACATCTACACTCTGTGAAAAAGATACAAGCTTCTCTTCATTTCTGTCATATTCTACATCGTTAGTTTTTTATCAACCTACAACACCAACAAAGAAATTAACACCGGAATTACATTGCAGGAAGAATTACATTGGAGATATCTTGAAAACATGGTCTCTAGAGACTTCGGGAGATGTTGGTGTGGGGATTGACTTCTTTAGGAAGTCTCTGATCATTTAACACGGTAGTTATTTTTCAACTATCAGCTCCAAAAAGGAAAGAAGAGCTAGCAACGATGGATGAGCTGGCTTAACGACCAATTTTGCTAGATTTTGTTTGCACCTACCAAAATGCTCAAAAGTGCCCATTCTCGCCATATTTTTCCCCTCACGAGCCTAAAAAATTCACCTATGTTCACAAGGTCTTTGATGCCAGCAATGTTTCCAAGATGCTTTTGGTAAAGGTTTGGTTTAATTTTATTTCACAAAAATACCCATCAGAACCTAAATCTAATACACCTCTTCCTTCTCATGCTCCAAAGCTTAAGGATATATAATTATCTAGTAACATTATTATGCTCCAAAGCTTAAGGATATATAAATATCTAGTAACATTATTGATATATATATTTAAGAGGATGGTTTTCGGTGTTGTGGTTTAATTGTAGTTGTTGTTCCAATGTTTTGTGTTCAAAAACAAAAAAGGACTAATTTTTTTTCTATTTTTATGTAAATACATGTTAAGTAACATGGTTATGTGACTATAAGATCTCACTAAAAAGCTCCCCAACCAATTTGTTTTTCTAGATCTGTTGCTTATATATCAAGATCCATTTAAAAGTGATTTTAGATTCAAAATTTGTTTTTTAGATGTGTCATTAACGTTTAATAGAGAATGTTGTGCCTTTTCTAAATGTGACCGAATCCATGTCGTTAGATCTATTAAATGAAATGTTGGACTGATTGACCATATTTTAGGGTCCTTCTAAATGCTCTATCGATCGATTTGCTCCGTAAGAATGCTTGAATTCCCTTCACATGGCCTATCATAATCAACAAACTCTGGTTAGGAACCCTGAATATGACTCACAGCTACATGTCTATTCCTGCTTAAATTAGATTTGCGTGGAACGATATAACCTTTCAAGATAATATGTGTAAAATTAAATTCCTTAAAAGTTATTGAGTCTATCACTAAATCCATTTAAAAGAATATGGTTGTATAGATCTGTATATGGAATGTTTCCGATCGGTGTAAAGCCACTTATCATTTGTTATATTTTGTGATCTTTGTGAACATATAATTGTCCAACCGCGGCAGGTTATAGATCTGTATGTATGTAATTGGGTGTGTAGATCTTAAGGAAACCCAGAACTATCTAGTTATTTATTGAGGCGATCAGGGTACAACTATGACCGAGTTGAATAGTTTAATCACTCTAAATTCATTGTAGAATCATAAATTTGGTCGAACGGTACTATGTCATAATTCTCTTTATACATGGTGATTATAATTCTGTTATCAACCATCTTACAACAATCATGTATTGGCCTGAGCCTTCAATAGAAATACATAATGATCTTTGTGAACATATAATGGTCCAATCACGGCAGGTTATAGATCTGTATGTATGTATGTAATTGAGTGTGTAGATCTTAAGGAAACCCAGATCTGCCTAGTTATTTATTGAGGCGATAAGGGTACAGCTATGACCGAGTTAAATTCATTGTAGAATCACAAATTTGATCGAAAGGTACTATGTCATAATTCTCTTTATACATAGTGATTATAATTCTGTTATCAACCAGCTTACAACAATCATGTATTGGCCAGAGCATTCAATAGAAATACATGTTAGATCTCGTACTATTCTAAATAGACTAAGATAATGAATAGAAAGGAGTTTAAACAATTTAAACTGTGTTATTCAAGGAAGACCAATTGATCAAATCGAGTGGACCCTACACCGCTAAGTAAGTTGAGCGCTAACTAACACCAAAGCTGAACAATAAATAAGTTAAGTAATTGTTAGATTGATTGATCGATCTCAAGATATCTTGCCTTCCTCACACAACACATTATTGGACTTGAACCCATGAGTGATAGTTCAATCGACTAACTGGTGTTCATTATGTGTATGTAATTGGACCTTGGAAAATCGTCTGCTCACAGATTGTGACGGGAGCCACTAATCTCAAAGAAACACTATTGTCTCTTCAATGTTCTATGTAATGTTTTATTATGAAAAAGACTGGAGTAGTAGAGATTTCTGGAACCAAATTAGTCATTTGATGCAATTTGATTAGGTCTTTTAGACCACACTTCAATTCATAATTCAATTGAATCGCGAGGTTGCATAGCTTCAATTCTGCTCGTGAAAGCTTAGCAGACAACTCTGCCATATTTAGCACCTTATCCTTCCCACATTCTTTAAATAATAAAGTCTATATTGCTAGTCGCCTAAATAAATAATAAACTCCATATTGCCAGTCGCCTCAATTGGGTCAGGGGACCTTTGCAAGGTACGGGAAATCAAATCCCCGGGGAAGAGAAGGGACGCCGAGGCAAGGAAGCTTCTAGAAGATGTGGTTAAACAGGTTCAGCCCATCATGATGAAGCCCAAATGGCATGTCAAGGTCTTATCAGAATTATGGTATTCCATTAAAACTTTTTATATTTTCATTTTTTTGGTTGTTTCATTTTTTTGGTTGTTGGTTTAGTTACTCTCATTGAATCGCTAGTTAATTCTTTTGTTTTGATTGTAAATGGAAGAATATTTAACTAGCAGGTTTGTTAGCAGGTTTGTTACTGGCTAAGTTATTACTGGTTAAGTTACCAAGAAGAAAGAACATTTAAGCTGTCAAAATTATCGAAAGACTAACCTGAACCACCAACTCTTTTACATCTCACTGATAAGATCCAATTTAGTTTGATTCGTAGGAGTTTTAAACATTTAAATTATGAATTTTTGAATCCTAACTGCTTTCTGAGTAATCAGAGCCTAATTTATGGGTCAGGGTCCTAATTTTTAGGGTTTTATATGAATTTAAGTGAACCTTTAACTAGTTAGAGATAAAGACTGGAATTCTGGGATAACCTTTCCTCCTCATTCTCAATGTGGATTCTGCTTAGGTCAAAATCCGTACATCATAAAATTATTTATGCAATTCGATGAACAAATCTTCAGGTCTCACACTAGGCCAGGCAATGCTGTTGGAATAATGTAGAAAAAGGATTTTAGATATTGTGAATTTTTTTAGATTAAATGAGTTGTTTGAGATCCAAATTTATAAGACATAGATCTAAGTTTGTTTGAGATAGCATGAGATAGCACAAATTATTTAATGTAATCATTTTTTTTTATTTAGTTGAATTAGTTTTACACAAATTCATGTGTTTGTGTGGTTTTACACTCTTAATTTGTTGAAAATGGTTGCATAACCCTGCAATCCTTCACAATTGGTTCCGCAAGTTTGGCTCACTGTATTTTTATACCGAACCAAGGTAACATGATACATATTTAGTAGTTCTTCATCTCCAGTTCTACCCACATTCAAGTTTTGATCCATTGGTAGATCCTGTTTTGAGCAACTGAACATGATGATTATGACTGAGATAGCCTAGGAATTAAAAAAAAAGAGTTGGAACCTTTTTTTAGGGTTTCTGTTTGGGAGTTTCCCGGCTACTATAATATCCATAAACTGTTCATGTGCTTATTACCAAATATAATAGCTCTCTGAGGAACCTTTGGATTCTCATTCTGCCTAGCTTTCAGAACAAGGGCGGACGAGATATTTTTTAGGCTTTTATAGTGATAGATGGGGAATCAGATTGATAACAAGAATTCACCAAATTATGACCCCAGATTTTGAATGGCTCTCTATCGAGGCTACTTCTGGTTTTGCATGTTCGCATGCTATTAAAGCTTATGGCTAATGAAAATTAATCCTCAAAGGGATACATAGAAAAGTGACCTGAGCACTCTGTGGAAATATATGCAATTTATAACATGTCAAAGGTTCGAACCAGTAGGTATCTGTGTACACATGCATGAAGACAGTGCTAGAAGTCATATACATGATTTATATATGTATGTATTTCGATATGGCTCTTATAGAAATGTTTAGGTATGGTTTATATATATGTTTTATATGAAATGCCCAACATAATGTATATGTGGGATTAAATAGTTCAATTATTTAATTCGTCCAATTGGCATTAAGAGTATGATTATTTAGACGAACCAGAAAAGTGCATTTTATTGTTCTTTTAAAT
>LPNX011134101.1:7543-41239 GCA_001517045.1 Pseudotsuga menziesii
TTATAAGGAAAATAGAAACATAAGAAACACAAATACCAGCAACTGAAAGATGTCTTAAATGCAAACCAGTTTTAAAACTTAATAAACGTAAATCCAACATCACCAGTCCAAAACATCATGACGACTGGCAGCAAACCGCCAAGCAGCCCAACCAGTAAGAACTAGCAGTTCAGTATTTTCATTCCCAATAGTATTCCCCCCTATCTACGTTGCCTATCAGTCTGTTAAATACATTTCCTTTTCCCATAATAGCATGCTTAAGATTCAAAAATAGATCTTCACGATCCCTAGCTAATTGTTAAAAGAAAACGACACGTGAAACCTGTCGTGTTTCTTTTAACACATAATCGTTCACCTATCATATAGGATCATGAAACAAAACATGGGAACCTGTTAGACCAATTCTCCAATCCTCGATTCGCTTCCAGAAATGCAGGGATTATACACATACTGATATCCTCAAAATCAGGGGAATATATCTCCTCATTCATATCTGCGATAAACAAGAAAAATACTCAGAATATTATAAAAATATATGGAACCGAATCATAAACCAATGATCTTGACAGAACAAATTACCTGAAATTCAGCAATAGAACAACATGTCATCAACCACTATATATGAACCGGGGCATGGAAAACCTGGATGTTTACTCCACTGGAGTGACTGGGCGAAGGTGCCTTAAACTGCATTAGAGCAATTTGAGCGTTAAGCTCGCGTAGCTTTTCTTCATTTCTTTCGTTTTCGTCCTGTAGTTTAAGGACACGCCTTATAAGCTTGTTTTTATGGTTTTTTAATCGCAACAGATGTTTGTCGCTGGCGTCTATCTTTTCTTTCAAACCCTGATTATCAATTTTTAACAAATCTCTACTGGCAGATATTTCACTTATTTTTTCCTCCATTATACGGACTTTATCCAGTAGACAATTAACAAACATGGGGTGAATGGTTTCCCCGATTTCATGTAAAACAACCGAAGTCGCTTTGACCAACTTTTCATTCATGACTGAATCAGTCACGCAATCAACATGAGTCTCTGAGACTTTCTTGTCCACGACTGGTGGACTTTTAGGCTCAGGCGTAATATCAACTTCTGGCTGGGCTGGCTCGACCGAAACAGAGGGGTTCTCAGAATTTTCTTGAACAGTCACCGGGTGATTTGGCTCGACCGAATCAGTCCTTAAATCAGGATAAATAACGTTATCATTTACATGGGCAGACAGTGTAATCTCCTCATCGTCGATTACCACTGTCTCAACAGGAGTCTTATCATTTTCAGACCTTTTCACAGTTTTGGCTCAAGCCATGCTTCGGGTCAATCTCCTACTCGGCTTAGGCTTAGGCACACTTCCCCGACGACTACCAATTCTGTCACTAGCGCTTGATGGCGTGACAGGTGACAAACCTGAACCCTTGGCGCGGCGAGCAGTATGCAAAGGAGTGTGACGAATGCTATCCGCATTGACCGCGGGTGTCTGAGAGGGTTCCACATTCTTAGGACTAGGGTCTGGTGTAGGTTGATTCGACGAAGCCGAACCCAAAACCCTATGCTTACCACAGTCGGCGGGGTTACCAAACATACAATGGCAAAATTTCGAAAAACCATTAACTTCTACAAATTGTTCCCAAGACCGACCCGATTTTACCAATTCACTTTCAACCAAAATGCGAACCAGACCATGGTGGAATAAAATATGGCTTAAATGCTTCGGCCCTTTCTTGATAGCATTTGACATCTTAAACAAGCTGTGCAAGAGGTAACAGGGAAGATTAATTTGAAACCCTATGAAAGCTTCCATTAAATGAAGGTGATACACATAAGCCGATGACAGTCGACCCTCGCAGGTAAGATATCTATGAATTAAATCAAGAACAGGTCTCCATTCCTTACGAAAATACTTACGTGCAACACCGGCGCGAAACGAGACCTCCTGTGTTGGGTTTTTCAGCAAGCTGCGCCACTCTGTGATTTCCATTTTTTGGTACTTAAACCATTTCTTCCCTGTCAAAAGGCAGACCAGTCGCATGCGTGACAGACCTTTCATCCACCCTGAAACACAGATCTCCTACCTCGACCTGATAGTTCATCAATGACATGGCGAAAACCCTGGTAACCTCCGGGTTTGAATCAGAAAACTTCCGCAGGAAATGCAACCATCCTACCTCCTGGACCTTGTGCAACAGATCGGAATTTGACTCCAACAAGGTTAATTCGTGGGGCTCGACTCGAACAACAGGGGCCATCCCTGTCAACTTGCGGGCGAGACAATGCGCACAGCAAACCTGCCACCAGAGAATTAGTGACAGAGACGAGGACCGAGAGCACTTAGACCCAAGACCTGGCAACTGTAAACAATACAGGGAAAAATCTATATTTGGACGCAGGTGAAACCCCTGTAAGCTCATCACAAGAGGAGCCATCATAGTTCGAAATGGCGAGCAAGAACGACGGCCGAAGTGTTAAAACCCGATTCTATCATAATCTCTTCCAACTTAAATGACCAGGGTGTATGAGTTGTACGCATGACAGACGTTCCAATAACTAACCGCCACGACCAAGCTTACGTACAGAGACTGAGACGTGGAGGGAAGAGAGGTACGAGTGACATCATTGCACTCTAAATTTCCCAGGAGAGTGACTCGTGCCAGAGATTTCACGTATCGTGCATTCGGTTCTATCTCAAAGGTGGCGAACGATAACATAATCCCAATGATACCTTTGGCAATCAATTCATCTGAATTACCCTGATTCATATCTCGACAAACATTAGGATAAACCCAAGAATAATACATTTATGTTCAATCGACCATTGTTAACCACCATTGCATTGTTTCTAGATGAAGGTTATGAACATGATATCAAAACATATTCTTAAGCTTGTAATAGAACATATCCACTATAATGTTTGTTAAAGCATGGACTAGTAAGTTTACATTATAACCGCAAATTCTGATCAATACTCCTAGGGATAATATCAACCAACCCATAACTCAAAAACCATTGACATCGTTGTTTTAAGATTGCTCATGAAATTTGTTTAATTGGGATGCAGTATTTCAATAAATCAGTAGCTAGAGAAAAATCCACCATTCAGTAGCTAAGTTTATCCCTTCTAAACTTAAGACATTTCATCAAACAAAATGGGATTTTTTTTGATGCAATAATGATTTTAGAAGGCTGTTGAGCAGGTGCACAACAGGTCCAAAACTGAAAAAGCTCAAAATTGGATTCTGCTTCGACAGAAAGATGCGCCCTAGGGAGGAGAGTTAGTCCAACCTTCTTTTTTTGAAAATTTGTGGAGAGACTTCCACAAAGTAGGAAGCCCTAGTTTCTGCAGCTACACAGTGTCTTGTTCTAAGGTTAGCTCTGATACCATGTTATATTTTTAACATTAAGCTAGCATTATATTAGGATCTTTAACTGAGAGAATAACAATCACAATAATCAAACACAAGAGACAATGAACACAGTGTTTTTCCTTGGGGAAACCATAAATGGATAAAACCCCGCAACTTCCTCAGAGATAGAATCAACACCAAAAGTAAAACCCCAAAACAGTAAGATGATCTCCCGACAACAGTAGCCTCTTTCTTCCTAGCCCCAGTAGTTTCTTCTTCCTCAGCTATGCACTAAAACTGAGTGTGAGTGAGTGTGTGATAAATAGAGAGACTGACTCTCTATTTATACTAATTCTCGACTTGACAATAACCTACTAGGGATGAGTTTTCTAGGAGAGTCTAATAAACCTAGTGCCTTGAAACTGCGAGGACTTTAACCCTTGATCAATAGGAGGGTTACCCACCATGAATTGACATGACTTGTTTACATTATAGAACCTCTCGATAGGAACATTGGGGCATGACATGACTCAAGTACATTATAGACACATCGCAGAATAAACATTGGGGTATAATACATAAGATATATGGATGAATACATTTCGAAGTTACAAATACATTAATAGTGATAGGGTGAGTGTGGAGATTCAAGGTTTAGGGCTTTACCATTGGTTCGTGGGTGATTCCATAGGTGCACAGTAAACTTTTTAAAAACTACGCACTATCACCTCTCGACATTGTGGGAAGGACTTGGTTATCACATTGTTGTTTGGGTTTTACTATGGGATTTCAATTTCTCCTTGAGTCTATGTATAAGTTTTGGGTTTGTAAATATATAATGGTGTTCTTAGCATAGAAATGGGGAACCTCAGGACTTTTAGTAGAATCTGCATTTTGTTTATATAAATCGTGTTTTTGTTTTGGTAGTTTTAAGCATGGGAAGCACCATTGCTTGCAATGGTTCCATGGCCCTTGGCACGACTGTGTAAACTTCTATTTGAAAACTTTAATGGTTATGTGTAATTAAATCTATCCAGTGTTTTTTTCCACTGCGTTGTTATTTTTAAAGCTTAGATTTATGCGGCCTTCGCCTCCGTGGATGGACTATGTATAAATGCTTGTATTTAATTTCTTAGTTGTTAATGCTCGACATCGAATGGGTTGAGGCCATGCCTTGTATGGCACGAGCACTCCCCATGGATTGCTGCGATAGCTTGAATGATGGTAATTTGTTACTGTTTCATTTAATTTTATGTGATGTGGAAATGTAATAGTTCGTGGGTGTATACCCCTAATTGATATTGTGCTATAGATTTGACTTGTTGATAGGGTATGAGATTATAGGGTTTATCTTTTTAGGGAATGTGTATTTATTTTAAGTGGTTGAGGCCTCGCTTACAGCGTGAGTGCGGACCACGGGGGTCTCATGACGTTGTTGTAAGGAATGTAATCAATTAAAGGGGCCTACATACACTATGCATATAGTGTGGCTTTGATTAAAGTATGAAGATTCCATAGGATTCAAATCCTGATCATTGTGGATGTAATGAGTTGTATTTTAAGGGTGGATGTGATTTAGGGCTTAGATGCCCACACGTTTCGATTCCTACCCTCTCTTGTATAAAAATGTAATTGCATGGTTTAAATATTATATTTCCTGTGGGTTTTACTATAAGGGCATCGTGGTTATATAAGCGAATAGCATGATAGTCTACATGATTCGTTCCTGCAATCTTAATGTAAACATTGAGTTCTTTATTTAATGATTATGAAATTATTGTGGTTATTTGGTATACTATGGCCGTGAGTTGATTATATATGGGATATTCGATTTTTATGGTATGTGTTTTGATTATGTAGATTTATATATTAGGACTATGTATTTTAATTAGGAAATGGAACTTGAATTTAGACCAAAGAATGGTCACGATGCTTACCTTTTTTATTTGCTTATGATTATGTTATTTTTAATGGAAATGATTTAGTAGTTGGCATGTATTTAGATAGAAAGACCTTGAAAGGTATTGCTAGTTTTTATCTTGGACTTTAATATGAAATGGTTATAAATGGTGCATTAGATATAATAATTATATTTCTATTTTATATTTGTTAATATAATAGTTTTAGCCGTGGGCAATAGCTTAGGTTAACTAGATTGTAAGCTTGTACTTATATATATAAAATATTTCTACTCTAGTCTATTTAAATCTAAAACAACCCTCTGCTAACAAATGGAATATGTCAGTAGAGTATAAAGGACAAAGAGTAGATAAGTATTAGATCTGGAAAAAAACCTAGTTTGCACTTAACCCAGTTTCAACAGTAAAAATAATACAGGAATTAAAACTAGGGTCCAAAACCCTTGATGAATATTTATTAATGAATTAAACTCACAGAAGCAAACTCATGAATAAGCCTAGGATAATTCTGGTATAGAAAATAACTTACAACCTAGTGTTATCATTTAAAAATGCAAACCCTAGCAGATTTTAAACACAAAAACAAATACACAGGGTTAGGAAATTCAATGTAATCATTTGCCTAACATAGCCAACATTTATTATAGGAAAATGGAATAGGAAGTCTAGGGCTTCATACTTGTAACTTGAATCTATTTTAATGGATCAACCTGCACACTCAAATAACCGGCATTAACAATTCAAAGGCAGATCCGACCTCTGTTTTTTATGACCAAATCACTTGGGAACTACCACGTTCCACCCAACCATGACCCGGAACCATTCTTGGTTTAAATCAAAATCCCCTCGAGATGGACTCCAACATGCAAGTAGCTTAGAGCTCCTAAGGTAGGGTTTATTTTCTGGTATATCAAGCCTGGATCAATTCTCCTTTTTCCTTCCACGAAAATGTTCTCCAAGAATTTACTTGAGAGTAAAATAGGCAGGAAATGACTCCTCCTAATGATAAATCAGAACCCCAAGGCTTTCTTTGGCTTGAGACTTTATAGACAGACTTTTTAGTCAAAGGGACAGTTAAATCAAGAAACCTTGGTTTCTTGATTTAACCATTTTCAATTAATTTGGGTAATTTTTAATACTTTAACTTAGGAACTTTCAACTAGCCTCCTAATTAGACTTTTGTAGGTATTGGACTATTTATTATCGTTAAATAATAAATAATAATGGATGGAGCTTTTCTTTCTTTCTTTCATCATTAATATAATTACTATATTTGTTCTTATACATACCATGTGTTAACACTCTGTTAAGTTTTGGTCATAAGAGTTACTTGGGAATTTCAGCCTTGTCGAGGGGTGTTGGGGAGGTAAGTTAGTGTTCGTAGAAGGGGCTGAGGGCACACACGAGATAGCATTCAGCCATTGGAATAAGCCTCAGTGGTGAATTTTGAAAGTGGCAAAACAGTCTATGGATCGTAGAAGCAGGGTAAAGAGGAGGACATTGGGCGCACTGAAGACATTGAGTGGGACTCATGATCGAAGGCTGAGATTGATCGGATGGCAGATCAACGGCGTCAAAACATTTCGCACGGTGAACATTCCCAACCAAAGCCACTTTTCCAAATTGCAAAATAGTTTAAAGGACGGAGGCATCTAACGGTCGAGAATGGGATCCAAGAAGATCCACGGTTGAAATTGATTTCACATCCCAGATTTGCGAGGACGCAACAACAATTTTGGATTGTGAAAAGTGGTATGGGCTACTCAGATCGATGATCACTATAAGAATAGAGGGAGATAAATAGTCATAGTTCATTTCACAATCTTGATTAGCACGAAGGGAAACATAACTGGGTGATTCCATGAAGATAGGTAACACTTTTTGGCCAAATTTGGCGATGAAAACCTGATTTTTTACTCATGTGCTAGATAGAAGCCCTCAAAACGCATATATGCCATGTGAATTTTGACTTGTAGTAAAAAAACAAATTGTAGAATATTATGTTGGCTTCATAGTGATACTTTTTTTAAAAATATTCCGATGTCATTTAATGTGTGAATTTTTGCATTTAATGAACTGTGTGACCTTAAAAATTTGAAGAAGCTAATAAGTGGCTTGTGTCCACGTAGAGTAATTCAATATTGCATTAATAATTTTAAAAGAATATATATATGAGAATTATCTACATAAAATGCAGTGTGATGTGCATATTTTTTTGTTAATTTTTCTCGCATTATACAATTATTTATTATTTTTCGAAAGTGACCACATTCGATTTCAGCATCGTTTTAAACACATATTTGTCCACGTAAAGAAATTTTTTCTATTTTTTCAAAAATTGAAAAACCAAAGATACCCTTTTGAAGAGGACACGTCGATATGTGATGTGTGCATTTTAAAGAATTTTTTGGCTGTGTATTTTTAACTCTACGGATTTTTCTTTGAGCTGCTTCGAAGTTGCAGTGTGGTTTTCTAAGTATAAGTTTTAGAAGTAATTAAAAAATAAATATCATATGAATGCCAAAATGCATGTATGATACCTCAATGGATAGAAGATTCGTTGGTGAATCTATCAGTATCAACTCCGCTCAGTTATGTGCTAGGAATGGTAGGGTTTACACCTTTGCAAGGCACAAAAATTTTTCCATTTGTTTGAATGTGGGCTAAGTCTGTTTTTTTAAGCCCTCGATCGAGGTATGAACCTCGACCGAGGTATCTAAATACCTCGGTCGCGGTATTTAAATACCTCGACCGAGGGATTGTAAAGCCCGCAATACCTCGGTCGAGGGATTGATAAAACCTCGGTCGAGATATTAAGACCTCGGTCGAGGGCTTAACAAGCCCTCGACCGAGGTGCGTTTTTCTATTTTTGCCGAAATGCGCTTGCAAAAAAGTGTTACCCAGGTCCGTGGATTCACCCAACTTCGCTTTACGAAGAATGGTAGGGTCTGCCTAGATCAACGGTTGTGAAGAAAATCGATCTTGATCGATGGTTGAGCTGCACATGCGTGAATTATGGGAAGATGTAGCATAAAGAACCTCACATACCTATGGTTAAGATCGCAAAGAGTAATATCTATGGTGCAAACTACCTGGGAAGGGCACAAAGGTTATGTTGTGTGAAAAGCTATAAAGGGGTCCATGTGAAGTTGTAAAGGTTTGTCCTTTCTGAAACCTCAAAGCCACCGAATATCCAACCACATACAGAGTGCCAAAATAGACCAACTAGGAGATTGTGCTGCAGAACATGGTAGGCCCTTGATACCCTCTCAGTGTTATTTAAAAATGGACGTAATAAGAGTGGTAGAAGTGGTAGGGATGAGAGATGATGAAGAACCTAAGGCTGCAGGTTGAAGGAAAGAAGAGAGGCTAGTAGATGAGAATGCCGAGATTTTTGATACTATCCTGGTGGGAGAAGCTATTGAAACCGCTAGAGGAAAACTGAAAATTCTTAAAGCCGAGGTGGAGATACCTGTGGTGTTTTTAAATCTTTCTTCCATTTCTTCTCTGTTGGCCAAACCCCCCATTTCCTTGAATTTTTTGAATGGTGTGTGGACAATTTATCCATCACAGAAGGTGTCATTATGAATAAATCAAAGTCCAAAGTCGTTTTCTCAATCCAAGCTTTCGTCATCCGCAAAACCCTGTATATCCCAGATGAATTCGTCCATATATCCCAAGACTACCAGGAAGAAGATATTATATGTTGTTTTAGAGAGTCCACAGACGAAAGTAAAGAAACATTCCTGAAGGCCTGTTCTAAACCCAATAGTGAACCCATCGACTTGTCTTACCTTATTGACCTTAACCAATTCAATGAAGAAACTCAGTGGTGTATATCCCTGGCCAGTTCATTCCTAGGTCTAAATATCGACGCTTATGTCATAGAGTCATTATTAAGTCTTTTGTTCATCCTGAGTACTTGTCCGACCGAACTTGAATTTCCTAGACAATCCTGTCAATCTTGCTGCCTTAAGTTTGATGAGTTCCTGGCCGAGAACATCCATTCTCAGTTAGCGAATTTCCACGGCACTAGAATGTTCATATTCCAGTCCTTTTTGTTGAGGATGCTTATAGCTTATAATGAGGAGGACCTACAAGTACCAGAACTGGAAATCATTGTTGATATGGCCATGGATTATTGTAAATTCATGAACCAATTGATGGCCGAAATATACGACCTCTTCTTTCAAGAAAGGCTACCTAGGGTGTTTCCTGAGATGAGGCAAATGCTGCAACTGTCAAATAGCAAGAAGATAGGGGACTGGTACCTCACAGAATTTGGAATGACCATAAGGTTGTATGGCTTTGTACATCCACCCTACATTCTGCCAACTTTTGTAACTGCCATGGTTTTCTCCAAGGAATTGATCCAAAAAAGACTCATTGTTGAAGAAGAGCACTTCTTGAACTTTAACAAAAGCTCAAATTTGATTTTCCCATGGGAAGTAAGACCATACAAAGTTAGAAGTGGGGTTGCTTTTCCCCTTGTTACCAACTTGCTTAGAGGCATGGAGTTTTCCCTGGAACCAGCGGTAAATTTTGACCCTCACCATATAATTTCCAAAAGGAGGAAAGATCACAAATGCAGGCCTTTCGAACACACTGAAATACCTGGACTTAGGGAATAAGCAAACTAGGACGATTTCCCTAATCCTGCCCCGATGGATACCATCATAGAGTAGGGCATAGGCTCATAGCTACTGGGGGTAGCTTCTCCCCAAAGATAATTGGCTACAGTAGTTGCAATAGGAAGACGATTCTCATCACTGGTCAGCTATTCAGCAAGTTAAATTAAAAGAGGGGGTCTAGATCCCATGGACAGTGAAGAAGTGGACACGGCTAGCATGCCCAAGAAGCCGAAAATAGAATTGGGATAGGAATTGGTGCAGGTTAAAAGGGGCCAGGAAAAGGGACATGTGAAGAATAAGAATTTAGCGAAAGAACAGTAACAAGAAGAGCCCAAGACAACCGAATTGCAAATACAAGAGTATGTATTTGACGGGAAGACTCCAAGCAAGCATGCATCCAAAGAGGACTTGCTAGGATCTTATCGAGAGAAAGCTAATAAAACTTTCAAGGAGAAATCAGAACTATATAGCGAGGCATCGTGGTTGCCTTACCCCAATGTGGCGCTGAAAACTCTAAGAGATCATTCCACTGACACCCTTAGCTTAGCCTTGGCAATGGGGAACAAGTTGTCAGAGGTCACTATGAACCTCTCGAAGGTTCCCACTACTGACATAATACACCTCAATAAAGAGACTTGAGATATATTGAATGCCAAATTGCTTAAGGCTACCATACAGATGTCCAAGCTACAGGAAAGTAAAGCGAAAGCTTTAAATCTTTTAAGGAAGGTGAGAGTGGAGAATAAATCACTCAAAACTGAAATCAATAATTTACAGAATGAAACTATGCAAATAGAAGGACCTGCACATAAAGAGATTTTAACTCAAAAATTGCTCAATGATAAAGAGAAGGATATCCAGACCCTAATTTTTTTTTTTTAAAATCCCTGCCACCCAGCTTGTCCAAGCAAAAGAATTGGCTGAATTTGAAAGAGGAAAAGAGACATTGAACGCTGATGTTACCGACTGCAAAACTAAGCTACTAAAGATCAAATAAAAGGAGAGGTAGTGGGAAGCAGACATCCAACTTTTGAAGAAAAGCGATGCAGAATTAAAAACCAGATTAGCGATGAAGGAAAAGGAGCTTCAAGGAAAAAGTGCGAAGAGTACAATTCAATCCACATGTGTGGTTGGAGAGATAGATGCCAGTTCCTTCTCTAGAGGAATGTCCCAGATAAGCCTAAAATATACAAATCTCATTAAACTAAAATAGCATATCGAGGTACTGGAAAAAGAGAGGGTCAAAGAGAAACAAGGAAGAGAAAAGATAGAAGAGAAATGCCAAGGACTGATTCAACAAAATGCCAAGGTAAGCCAACAGGTGGTCGGTAAACTTGCCTTGCAAGGCACTAGAAATTTGATCTAGGATTAGATCATTATAGAAGCTGACAAGTTCCAGCATTATCTAGATTTCATTGAAGACCGGGAAAGCGCTATGGTAGAAGCCAATAAAAAATTCCTGATAGTATTAGGAGAAATACAGAAAAGGCCCTTGGCGACAATGGAGAATGCCATTACTTTCTTGAGCTTTTTTTTCAGATGATTTCGCCAACTGATATGGTATCAAAAATAGGGTTATTGTTGTCTTCGGAGCTAGAGGGGTAGTTGCTAAGCACAGGATGTTGGAGACTGTACGGGCCAAAATAAAAGTTATTGAGCACAAAGTCTTGGACGTCATCAAGCTATTACAACCACTCGTAAGCAAAGGACTCCCTTTATTATGGGAAGAAAAGGGTCTTTTATTGTCCCAGAAGGAGTACCAGGAGTTCCTGGTGCACTGCCGATTAGACAACAACAAGTTTGGAGATATGCAACAATTGTTGTCATGGAATATCGTTTTTGATAAATTGACTAGTCATTTTGAATTTTTGTTTGATTTTAAAGCTACATGCACCGAGGTCCGTGAGACTTCATACCCGAAAACGATGGAGCTCAAAGCACTAGCATACGACATGGCCATTACGACCCTGCTTGGTCCTAATTTATGGAGAGTCATTCAGTAATATGGGTCAACCAAACTCAAAATTCATCCATAGGAGTAGCAATGATAATACGCAGGAAGTTTTTTCTATGTTGCACACCCGTCCCAACGGTCGCCTCTCCCAAAACTTTGTACAGTTATCACCCGCCAGATGGAAGTATAGGAAAATATTGTGCATATTTCCTCATGCATTCCACATTTCATTGTTTATCCTTTTCATGCAAATCACAGCCAATGTGCCACCTAAGAGTTTGTTAGAAGATGTCCTTCAGTTGT
The DNA here is from genome assembly GCA_001517045.1 of Pseudotsuga menziesii. Lineage (NCBI taxonomy): Eukaryota > Viridiplantae > Streptophyta > Pinopsida > Pinales > Pinaceae > Pseudotsuga > Pseudotsuga menziesii. The sequence continues at coordinate 19,691 of LPNX011134101.1, forward strand.
AACAAATTTTGATTCCCGGATGTCAGTCTAGGAAGTCCAAATGCTATAAATATACCTCCTGAAGAAGGAGAAAGGGTTGAAACCGATGTAATTTTGCTATGTATTATTTCAAGAGTATTTTAATAAAATTGCAGAGCCGAGTTCGACGTCTTACACAGGGATTCATGTGTTGTTTATATTACAGTCTATTGCTTCCTTTCTCATGTGAATGTTTTTCCAGTGTATCTATTCCATTATGTTTTGTTTCATGTCTGAAATAAGTGTATAATAGTTTGGAATTCATACATGCTATGCTCCATCTGTTCTTTCAGATATTCACCAAAGTTTTCTTCTAAAGTTGATATAGAATCATTTTCCAATGCTTTGTGTTGATGGTCTATTCATGTTCTTCTTTTCCACCAGACAATTATAATTTGACTGTGATTGAATGGCTATCTTGCCTCTATGTTGAAATCGCCTACATAAGCTCTGTTGATTTCTGTTACATTTCTTGACTCCATCGCCCAATGGTGCTATGTCTTGTTTCAACCAATTTTGCATACAATTTATAGTTTCACTTGTACATATCTGGCATTGTTAATATTTGGTGAGAGATCCCTCTCTAAAGAGAAGAAGTCTAGTTCTCTCTTTGAAAGTGGTTCTGCTATTACCCGAGAGAGGGCCTTCCGCAACCTTTGGGCTCAATTCTAGTGCTAACAAACTGGCGCCATTACCAGGGATGAGATTGAAGATCATCCCTGGGAAGAACAATAAAGAGCTGAATGATTTCAGGAAAGAGATTTCTGGGGGCAAACAAAATTTTCTGAATTCGTGAGAAGGTTGTATGTTTGTCTTGGCTAATCCACACCCACTTCGACTAGTATCGTACTAGATATCCTGGCTTCCATAAATATCCACACTATAGGTAACCCTAATCCCAAAAATTTACGAAGAGTGGATAATCCAGAAAGAATACTTAGAAATAGAAATAAAGAGAAAGTGGATTTTCTGTTGTTTGGTATTTCATCATCTCAATATTTGTACGACATAGTGGACCCCAAATGGGAGGTTAGGGCTGAAAGAATACTAACCAAATCTAAATCTGAATCCGACCTAAGGAAAGATGGGGTTATCCCTAATACATTGGAATCCTATCTGCTTGATTCTTTGTGGTTGAACCTAGAGACCCCACCAAAAGTTGAAGAGATAGCCCCTGTCTTTTAGAACACCCAGTTGCCTAACCCCCTGTCTATTCCTAATCAACCTACCCCAATGGGTGCTTCTATATTTGCCCCGTTAGCCCTACCTCTGGTTCTATATGACCTCCCCTTGAATTATGCTCAAAGAATCACACTCTATGACGGGGAAGGAAATGTCTTAGCAAGATGCCATGTGGATAAGTTTGACGAATTCATTGACCTGGAAGAGGTGGATGATGAAGATGTCAAAATATGGTTGTTCACTCAGATTTTCTCTGGGGAAGCCAAGAAGTGGTGCAAAGATTTTCCACCTAGGTCTATCCACAGCTTCACTGGTTTTCAAACCATATTTCTAGAAAGGTGGGATGATAAACAAATCCTGTTATAGGTCTTGTCTCAATACAACAATCTCAAGAAAGGAGGTTTTGAATTGGTCCATGAGTTTTCCAGCAGATTCATGCAGGTCTACAACTCGATACCTGCCGATATCAAACCTTCTCCCGGGGCGGCTAAACTTAATTACATTGATGCCTTTGACAATGATTTTGCTTTGTTATTGAGAGAAATAAAGTCAAACACCCTCTTGGCCATGTTCATTGACGCCCTAGAAGTAGAGGCCAATATCATGGCATGTGGAAAAATTAAACCAAGGGCAGAGATTGATAGAAGGAAAGGTAGAGAAGAGGCACACCCCACTACTTTTGCCTCTTCATCCAGTGATATAAAATTTGAGATGATGCTCAAAACTATGGAAAAATTGATGGGAAAGATAACGGTGGAGGCTAAGCTGACGAACTGGGAGTAGAATGAACCTCAGATAAGGAAACCTAATTTTAGGAGGAAAGTCCTTCCCCCGCTCCAACCAAATAGACCAAGGGATGTGAGGAAACCAAGAAACCAAGAAGAGCAGCCAATCAATCCTCCTTTCCCTAAAAACTATGTGGCTGCCGAAGATGAAGCTGAGTCTGTCGAAGATCATATCCATCATTTGGTGATTTGGACTCTGAGATCTACTTGACTGAAGAGGAACATGATATGTTCGCTCAAGTGGATGATAAGAACCTAACAGGGGAATTGGAGCAATATCATAAAGGGTATATGCATGCTATAGATGATGTCAAGAAGATCAAGTTAAGAAGTAGGGACGTTGCTATACATAAGGGAGGATTAAACCTAGAACAACCTTCTAGTAGTTAGACTGACCCAGGGAAAGGAGATGAAAAACAAAAAGGGCCGATAGCACCTATAGAAGTGGAAAAGGGGAATAGTAATGTGAGAGAGTTGGAGCCAATGGCACTTGTCGAACTGGGAAACCACCCCCCCATGTTTAACCTCCAAAACGAGCTAGCTAAGTTGAAGGTCTCGATTCCTTTCAATGAATTATTGAGGAATCAAGAATACATGGACACTATAACAAAGATGATTGCAAATCAAGGAGAAGCTCACCCGGATATCTTGGAATTGATTGAAGACAAACCTACTATTATTCTAGGATCTAAGATTGACAGCATGGATAGCGAAGATGAGGAGGTGCCCCCCTTTTACATGAGCTTGAATATACATGATATGGTGTTACATAATGCCATGTTGGATTTAGGAGCCTCACACAATCTGATGCCAAAGGGAGTGGTGGAAAACCTGGGATTGGAGATTACAAGGCCTTATAAAGACCTGTATTCCTTTGATTCTAAGAGGGTAAAATGTCCGGGATTGATCAAAGACATGGTGGTATATTTAAATAATTTTCCATCTAAAATTGTAGTCATGGATGTTGTTGTGGCCGACATTCCTCCCAAGTTTTGTCTTTTGCTATTAAGGTCTTGGACTTCAAAGCTGAAAGGCATCTTGCAAATGGACATGACCTATGCAACAATTCCTGTTCAGAATGAAAACAAAAGGTTATACATGTTGGGGCTTGGACCTTGAAGGTCCTTAATTTTGGAAACTCCACGGTTTTGGTGCGAAGCTTGTAAGTGGAGTTGCGGTCCAAAATAGTCTTAGGGGCTTCGGGGTTGGGTTGAAGCCCCTCTTTTTGTAAATGTCCCATGGTTTTTGGGTACCCATGGTTTTTAAGCCCATGGTATTGTAATAGTGCACTTGTATAAATAGGCACTTATGTAAAGGAGTCAATTAGGTTTTGTGTTATGATGATGATGTGATGCAAAGAAGCTAAGGTCTATTTTTGGGTTTAGAGGTTAAGTTCCAACTGAGTGCGCGGACGACCTCTGCAGTTGAGTGCACAATTTTGGGTTGTTGAGAAGATCTACAGCTGAGTGCGTAGATCAGAACTATTATTTTTTGTAAATTGTTGAATATAAACACAGTTATGTGGAAGTAGCCCCTACCCTGGGGGTGAACAACGTATATCTTGTGTTGTGGAGGTTCTTTTTATTTTGTTTCTGTTATGTTTTTATGCATTTGATAAGTGGAGGAATGATAAAGTATGATAAATTTCTAAGTAGTAACTTCGTTGTGAATTCCCAGTTAAGGGTTAAGCAAGAAACTGTCTTTTTATCTAAACTGCGAAGCTATTTAAGTGAATGTTGAAGCTCTGTATTGCATAATTATTCTTTGCTAAGGCTAAAGGTACAGTAATATCCCTCTTTCTCCTGCAGAAACTTGATTCTATGGCACCCCATAGCTGTTTCGGGTGAGACTGCAACTTGTTCGCAGGTTGTTGCCGAAAGGGCCAACACTGTGGGTCTATTTGTTGGTGCGAAGATAAAAGCATAAGAACCCGGGTCTGCCCCATCCACCCAACAAATTGGTTCTGTTGCTGGTTGAACCAGTATCTACATCAAGAGGGATCTATGTCGTACCTGGAGGGATATGTTTTGGAGGCCCTCAGTAAAAGAAATCAGTGACTCGATTGAAGATACTTATCTAAAATTTGTTGAACAAGAGAGTAAGGACCCTCGTCGTAGCTCAGACGACTTCTTGCAAAGGTACATTTTTACTGATATTTATGAAATTTTCTTTGCTAGTATCCACATAGAATTGCACCAGTGGTTATCCAGGTTGAAAGAAAGAAAGACAAACTTCCAAGAAGATCAGTCTCCTGACTGGACCCTAGAAAGAATTAAGCTATTGAAAAGTGTGAACAACGCGGTATCGAGAGCTGTTGAATTTTGGACAACGCGAACCCTTGAAGCATTTGTGATGGAGTTTGCCATCGACACAAATACTTCTTTCAGCGGAGCAAAAAGACAGTTTTTCAAAGGACCAAGGGGTAAGTACCTAAACTCATTAAGTATAAAAATTAAAATGCTCTTGGCTGAGAAAGGAATATTGCTTATCCAATCAGATTGCTAGATTTATTGCTACTAACCTATGTTTGGAAGAGAAAGTGACTTATATGAGCAAAGCGGTTTGCTTCGCAATGGTAAAAGATACAAGAGAACTCTTGGATCCTATATCCTAGGCCAGAATACCGATTATACCTCATTAAGTCTAGAAGAATACGAATCTATGGAAACTCCTTTTGTTGGAAACCCTCCTATAACTCCGCAGCGAAGATCTGTTATCCTTGAGCACCCTTCATAGTCTGAAAGTAACCCTAGCCCGAGTAGTCCTGTTGCAGGTCAGTCTACCTCCATAAGTTCCCTTCCTCCTGTTACCAGTCTCCCCCCTGTTATCAGTCTTCCTCCTCCTCCTCCCCCTCCTCCTCCCCCTTGATTCACTATGGCTCATGTGAATGATGATATCAAACTCCTAGTCTTTAAAGGAACTAGATCAGAGGATCCAGAGCAGTTTTGGTTCTTATGCAAAGCTATTTGGACTGCTAAGAATATTATGGATCAAAATACAAGAAGAGCACAGCTGGTCACCTCTTTCAGAGACCGAGCTTTGACCTGCTTTATGAAGTTTTCCAGTACTCAGAACTATGCCTTGCCAGATATTAAAAAGGCAATGATCAAAGAATTCAAGAAGCCTAAATAGGAGTCACAGTGTATAACTGAACTGAAATAAATTCAGTAGAAGCGAGGTGAATCAGTTTGGGACTTTGATCAGAGGTTCAAGGTTATGTTGGATCAAGTTAGTTTCACTATTGGACCAGAACAACATAAATAATGGTTCATTGCAGCACTATTACCTCATATTAGGACTCCACTTATGCAGCAGAAGGTTGCTGATCAGCAAGAGGCGTTGGAACTTGCTATGAAACTTGAAACAACTCCTATTGGGGATAATTCTGGAATAGCCCAGATACATGTACAGTTAGCAGAAATGGCTTTGGAGCTTCATGACATGAAAAAATGGAAATCTATTCGAGAAGAGGTTTGGTGTACACGATGTAAGACAGGAGGTCATGACAAAGAACAATGTCCTACATTAAGAAATTATTTGAATACTGGTGCACCGAACCCGTTTAACCCTAATGTCCTATATTGTGAGATCTATAGAACAACTGGCCAACATCGACCTAAAGATTGCTATCTGCTGCAGAGATATGTTCAAGTACCTAAGAATCCCTACTGCAAGTTTTGTAAGTCAGTTGGACACAACGAAGACAAATGTCGCAGCTTTGACCTCATGAGAGAGCGAACCTATGATGCTTATAGGGTACAAACCGATGCATAAGGCAATGATGGATATGGTTACTGTGGTGGTACACCAGGTCGAGGTAATTTCAGAGGTCGTGGTCATGGTGGTATGCCTGGAAGAGGATGGGGCTAGATTATTTGCTATAACTATAATCAGGCAGGACATGTAGTTAGAGAATGTCAGAACTGAACTACGACATGTCGATATTGCAGAGCAGTAGATCATGTGATTGAGTAATGCCCACAGTTGATAGCCAAGATACAAGAAAGAAATGGCACTCTTACTTAGAATGTTCAGATGATTGCTGTAGAGAAAAGACCTGTCCCAGCCCTTAATGTTGTTACAAGGAGTGGAACTACGACCCATGTGTCGAATAAGGGGAAACAACCTAACGAGGCTTGGGTCTGTAAGACCCTAGAGAAAATTCCAGCCTTCGATGTTGGAAGAGAAAAAGGAACATTTATGGAAGCTAAAAAAGACTTTGCTGATCCAAGAACATCAGTAGCAACTACGCAACAGCATCAACAGCAGTTACAGTTTCAAGAAGCTTCGTCGGATCAAGTAAGTACACTGACATTATTTTTAAAGAGTTGTATGAAGCTATTAAGAAATCAGAATGCTTTGAATGAGTTACAGAAAGTTATTGAGTCTTGCATACCTCAGCGAAGCTCTGATAGAGGAAAAACTGTTAATAGAGTTAGAAGGACTGGAAGAGAAATGAGATTTCATGCTCAGATAGGATATTATGACATGACTGATATCATTTTAGACCTGAGATCAGAAGTGAATGTCCTAACTAAGCAGACATGGGAACAAATGGGAAAACCTATGCTTGAATGGTCCCCTATATAGTTTAGATTATCCAATCAACAGAAGATTGTGCCCTTGGGACGATTCCCTAGTGTACCAGTGGATATTGATGGAGTCAGTACCTTAGCAGATTTTGAAGTCATTGAAATAACTGATGATAACAACCCCTATCCAGCATTTCTAGGAATTGAATGGGCACTAGACAATTATGCAGTAATCAACCTTAAGAATAGACAGATTACTTTTGAAGGAAAAGGCTTGAGAGTCATAGTACCGTTGGACCCTTCTCAAGGAGAAAGGTATACAGAGCCAGTCAGAGATGAATATCAGGATTTTTTGGATCATATTTACAACATCACAGCTAAAGAAGAATACTATATTAACCCTACTGCTGAAGGTATAATGGATTGGCAGTGTGACAGTTCTTGCATGACTGATTCAGACGAAGGCCTAGAGAATTGGCAGAATTGAATTTATGAGCTACATGGACATCGATGTGCAAGAATTACCAAGTCTATCAGATGGGTTGGCTCATAGACAAGAATCTTACCTACTTTTGATGGCTTAACAGACCCAAAAGATTTTATTATACAATTGTCAGAGCAAGTACCAGATTCCCAGCAAATGGAGACTCTAGATTTAGTATTCAGAGCCACAGCTGCTAGATGGTGGAATGGTCATAAAAAGTATATTCATATATGGAGAGCTTGTCAAAATTTTCTGCACCTAAGATTCATGGATCAACCTCAAGAGGTACAAAGCAGATTTAATGGTAAGACTAGCCCTTAGGAACATTTGGAGCAGTGTTATGAAGCATGGAAGCATGTACCTTGTGAAGAATGGGTACATAGGTTTGTACACACTCTAGAACCTGTAGCAAAGAACTGGTATGCGGAGGTGGAGCTTCACCATGGTACTGTAAGTTGGGTTAGCCTTGCTGATAGTTTTGTGTTCACATTTTCTATTACTGAGGTGTGCCCTTCTTTGGACACAACTATTAGCTTGATCCATACTAAGGTGTTTGATGATAAAGAAATAGCTGAGTACTAACCTGATTGGAAGGAACAAGAAGCTAAAGCAGTAGAATGCTATAACCTCACCATTGATGAAGACGATGACCCTCGCAACATTAACATTCCTAAGTCAGAAGGACATTGCGAAGTACATGGACCAGAAGTCGAATCACCTGAAGTAACTCAGCCCTTGAAAACAAGGAAAGTAGACATTGGATCAGAAGAAATGCCTAAGTACGCTACCATTGGAGATTATTGGGATGAAGAAATGGTGAGCAAAGTGACTGAACTCCTCCATGAGTATCAGGACTTATTTCCGACGAAGTTCTCAGAAATGAAAGGTATCCTTGGTGATATAGGAGTGATAAAAATACCTTTGAAAGCTGATGCGAAGCCTGTGAAGCAGCGCCCTTATAGGCTGAACCCTAAGTATAAAGAAAAATTCAGGATGGAGCTAGATAAGATGCTCATTGCAGGAATCATTGAGCCTGTCAAAGAGTTCGAATGGGTCAGCCCTATGGTGGTACAAGAAAAGAAGACCAAGGGAGAAATCAGAATCTGTGTTGATCTAAGGAAGCTGAATGATGCATGTTTACATGATCCCTTTCCTACTCCCTTTACAGATGAAGTTTTAGACAATGTCAGAGGTCAATAGGTGTATTCTTTCACTGATGGATTTTGAGGTTACCATCAGATCAGAATTGCTCCAGAGGATCGACATAAAACAAACTTCGCTACAGAAATGGGATCTTTTCAGTATACTATTATGCCCTTTGGATTGAAGAATGCACCTGCTATATTTTCCAGAGTAGTCATATCTGCATTTAAGGAATTTATTCATAAGTTCTTGGAAGTTTACTTTGATGATTGGACTATATTTGGTTTATTAAAAGATCATATAGCCAATTTAAGACTTATGCTGGACAAGTGTAGATAGCATCAGATTTCATTAAACCTGAAGAAGTGTCTCTTTTGTGCACCTTTTGGAATTCTGCTAGGTCACATTGTATGCAAGCAAGGATTGATGGTGGATCCTGCGAAGATAGCCATTATTGTGAACTTGCCACCTCCGAATTTTGTTAAGCAACTTCGCGTTATGCTTGGTCATACTGGATATTACAGGAAATTCATTAAAGGATATGCTTAGATTACAACCCCTATGGAAAAGAAATTGAAGAAAGATATTAAGTTTGAGTGGACACCTGAATGTTAGGAAAGCTTGGATATTTTGAAAGAAAAGATGGTAACTGCCCCTATCTTAGTATTCCTTGATTGGAGTAAGGAGTTTCATGTTCATGTCGATGCATCTTCCATTGCTTTAGGTATAGTATTGGCTCAGTCAAGCAAAGGTAATATTGATCACCCTATTGCTTTTGCAAGTAGAAAATTGTCCACAGTAGAAAAGAATTATACTACGATAGAACGAAAAGGTCTAGCTATGGTTTATGCCTTGCAGAAATTTCAACATTATTTGTTAGGATCTCATTTTAAGATGTTCACTGACCATTCTGCTTTGAATTATTTAGTTAACAAGGTTGTGTTAGGTGGAAGGATATGCAGATGGCTGATTTTGTTTCAGGAGTATGAATTTTAGATCATAGTTAAGCCAGGAAGACTTAACCTAGGGCCTGACCACTTGTTGAGGCTCGAGTCAGGAGAAGAGCCCACTAGTTTGGACGAAGGTCTTCCTGATGCCCAATTGTTTTCCATATAGATGGTTGATGACTACTTTCAGGATATTGTTCAGTACTTTCTACAGGTTTTGCACCCTCTGAGATGACAACACAGCAGAAGAAGCAGCTGGTGGTTAGAGCAGCTGACTTTACATTGATAGCAGGACAGCTATATAAGATGGGACCAGATGACATACTGCGCAGATGTGTCTTGGAGCATGAAAAGCCGTTGATTTTCGCTGAGGCACATTCTGGAGCAGCAGGAGGTCATTATGTAGCAAAAGCTACGGCACAGAAGATTCTAACAGCTGGATTGTGGTGGCCTATGATTCATAAGGATGCAAGAGAGTATTGCCACAGCTGTGATATCTGTCAGAGGAAAGGAAAACCATCCAGGAGGGATGAGATGCCTCTGGTTCCACAGGTAACTTTACAAGCATTTGACAAATGGGCTATTGATTTTGTTGGACCAATCAATCCCCCTGCAAAGAAATCTAGAGCAAGATACATTATTACAGCAACTGATTACCTTACTCGTTGGGATGAAGCTCAACTAGTCAAGGATTGTAGCACTACTACAGCTGTGAAGTTCATATTTGATAATATCTTGTCGAGGTTTGGGTGTCCTAGAATTATTATGAGTGATCAAGGATCACACTTTCTGAATAAGACTATTGAAGCATTCACTAAAGAATTTCAAGTATATCATCAGAAGAGTACTGCCTACCATCCTCAAGCAAATGGAACTATCGAATCCTTTAACAAGATTCTTGAGCATGCTCTGATGAAGGTTTGCAATCTTAATAGAAATGATTGGGATATTAGAATTATAGCAGTATTATGGGCTTATAGAACCACTTGCAAGAAATTGATAGGCCACACACCTTTTAGGCTGGTATATGGACAAGACGCAGTTATGCCCATGGAGTACATTGTTCCTAGCCTCAGAATATTTGTCTTCACAGAGATGGATGATCCAGCCGTGTTGAATGAAAGGTTGGTGAAGATATTGGAACCAGAAGAAGATAGATTCATTGCAGGTTTCCAGCAGCAAGTACAGAAAGCTAGAGAAAAAGTATGGCATGATAGACATATTAAGAAGAAGCATTTTCAGAATGGTGATCTTGTGCTCTTGTACGATAGTAAATTCATGAAGTTCCCAGGTAAGTTCAAGACACATTGGAAAGGACCATACATAGTTCAGAACGTTACCAATGGTGGTGCAGTTTAGTTAGCTAAATTGAATGGAAATTTTTTTCCCTCCATGGTGAATGGAAGTAGATTAAAGAAGTACAAGGACGGGTTTGTACCCCCTGATCAGAAGTAATAGAAAGAAGAAGAGTCTAAGTACCAAGAAGAGTTGAAATTGGGTACTAGACTATAATGAAGCTGTTCTCAGAGAGCTTCGGTAGATTGTTGGAAAATTTACGGAGTGTCGAAGGTTGTGGAAGAAATTCTGTCGTGGGTCAAAGTTCAAAGTTCTGTCAAAGCTTGTGTTAGGATGTGTCAAAGGTCTATATTGTGTCAAAGGTCCTTATTGTGGCGAAGCCAAAGTTAGTGGTTGTGTCGAAGAAGAAGGTGTGTCGAAGCTTAAAATGTGACCGTTGGAACAAATCAGATTTGGTGGCGCCGGTACGTTAACTGCATTAACTTCCTGTAATGATGAGATTTTGGTCGAATCCACAGTTGTATTTGGGAAATCTAGTGCCGTTTGGACAAGATCTACCACTGCTCAGTTAGATTTGGTGTCTTTAATGCACAGTTATGGCAGATTTGGTCGTTGGATCCTATAAGAAGACACCCAGGCCTACGAATTTTGCATTACACATTTTCTTGAGTTTCATAGTTGAGTCCATGTCAGCTAATCGCATAGTCCAACAATTGTTGAGAGATTTCAGAAAGCGGGGTCTGCAGAACTTTATGAGGAACCCACCTGCATTTGCACCTAATGAAGATACTTCCCCAGTGCTGAATCAACCGATGCAGACATGATCTAACAGAAACAAGTTTAAGGCAGAAGTTCACTCTAAGCGAAACGAAGAAAGGCACAAACCATCAGGAAAGACACCGGAGGATCCCGTGATTCAGATGAATCCTCTTGGTTCGGCAGAGCTCCCACCTGAAGATTTCGAAGAATTCGGTGAGGATGAGAACGTTGCATCGCAGCGTCAACCATATCTCCCGCCTGTTCAATCAGAAGTTCAGCCACCTCGGTGGACAGTCAAGTTCACGTTACTCACCCCTTCGCTGCCACAGGGTGTGAAGTTGGTCGGAATGATGACAAGAAGATTAGATCGGCTCAAGTACACATACCACGATACAAATGATCGTGAGAAGTTTCTGCAGTTCGCATCTGGGAAATACTTGCACTTTGTCCATTACCTGGAGGTTGGAACGATGTTACTTGAAGTAAAACAGTGGGATGTTGGCTTGTTGAAGATGCTGAATCTCCCCCACTTTGGTCACAGCCCGTGGGTTACCGCGGTGGTCAAGAAGTTATTGGTGTTGGTGCATGATGGGCACCTATGGATAGGAAACCATCAAATTGCTATTGATGGAGAGCTGATTTATAGGATTACAGGCTTGTCGAAGGAAGAACCTGATCCTAGGATTGAATTTGTTGGAAAGCACGAAGATATGAAGCTGGCGTAGCACATTAAGGACCGCTTCGGTTTGACAAAAGGAAATCGAGGGTATCAAACATCGACTATTCGGCACCAGAACATTTGCTTCACCACAGAGATCCTAGCATGCAAATTAATGTGGAAGTGCAGACCTAATGAAGTACCTGCCCTGATTGTTAGTATTGCTACGAACTGTGCCGAAGGATACAGTTACAAATGGATAGAGTACATTTCTAGAGAATTCCTTGTAGATGTCCGCGATGCATAGGAGAAAGGTAGAGCCTTTCATTATTCATGGTTGTTAGTGCTTATTGCACTGGTAGGATGGAGAGAACCTACCGAGGCACAGTTTGTTGATGTGCCTCCGGAGATGCCTGGCGCAGCAAGGTATGCATCTCTTTGGGTTTCACAGGATAAGGACTTGCAGCAAATGACGAACTACGTGTTCGCCTACTATTCGCTGAATATTATAGTTGAGATCCTAAAAACACTGCGGCTCTGTAATGAGCTATTTTCTCAGTATACTGGAGTGGCCAAATTCAAGGCTGATATGCATAATGTCTTCATCCAGGCCTGCGCAGATAACAAAAATACATGGTGGAAGTTACCATACATGGTGAACCAGGAAGAAATCCTCGCAGTAGTACAGCAGTGGCTGGCTGAATGGATGAAGGACGCAGGAACAAGGCCCAACATACCAGTCCCTCTAGTAACATATGTGGGTGTAGGTCCTAGTCAGCCGCAACAGAATGACCCACTAGAAGAGAGCGAAGAACAAGATGAGTCATAGCAGAGTGAAGGTGACCATGGTGGATATGACAGAGCTAATGGAGAAGAAGAAGAGAAAAATGGTGAAGAATAAGAAGAATCAGTCAAGACCATTTCAGACCCTAATCACCCAGATAAGCACAAGTCCCCAGAAGTGGAGGAAGTTACTAAGCCTCAGCCCAGAAAGAAAACTAAGGCGTCGAAGGGAAAGAATATCATCGAAGAGCCCGCTTTGACGATTGAAGAGCTTGATTAGGCTCTGACGAAGTCTACAGAGGTATTATCTAGCAAATGGGTAGAGTTTGAAGCTAAACATCGTGATGTGCTCATTGGCGTAGCATAGCGAATTGCAGAACTTAAGGTGTTATTGGAAAAAACAACAACTAACGCTGCAGCAAGCAGTGCCCCAGTAGGTGCGTAGCCAGATACTAGACAATGGCTAGCCAGAAAAAACAAAGGACAAGTACCAAGTGCATCTCTTATAATACCTGACACAGCATCTCGATCGCAGGTAAGCATGATAGTTGAGATAGATTACACTAAGTTTTCTATGTTGGAGCTGCATTTTTGTCAATTGGCACTCATGAAGGAGATCTGAGAATGAGACAGCTACACACACATGCAGTTAGAGAATACCACGAAGCAGAGTGAGAGCCTCGAAGAACAGTTGAAAGAAGCTGAACAGAAGAAGAGGGAAACAGAAAACAAGAAGGCTACACTAGCGTGAGTGTTGTATGAGATGTGTCGAAGTCTCCCTGACTTCAACATGCAGGCTGAAGAAGAATTGCAGCAAAGAATAGTAAAGATGAAAGACTATGCACAATAGTCTAGAAGCTAGATAGAGAAGATGAAAGCAGAACATGAGGCCCAGATTTCGGAGCTTCAGCTTCACCTCATTCCAGAGAGTCCACCAGAGGTCAGGGAACAACGTCTCAGAGATATTTAGGCCTCAGCAATGAAGATCTTAGACCTTGTAAGTAGTGCATCAAAGCTGCTAGACGAAAGTGTTGAGGCCTGGAAAAACTTGCAGGAAAACCCAGAAGTAGAAAATTTGCAAGAAACCATCAAGCAGCGACAGATAAATCTGGATGCAGTAAAAGCAGAAATTAAGACATTGCCTCCTATGCAGAAGATGCTTAAGGTGAAGCATAGTAATGAGCTCCAGCGAGAAATTGAGTCTTGCAGAAGAAAAGAAACACTTTTAGTGAGCTCTGTGCAACCCCTCATTAACGAGGCCTTGGAGTTGAGAACTGCTGCAGACAACTAGCTCAAAGTCTTGAAGGAGTATGATGCATTTGCATAGGAAAAGGCCAACGAAGCCTCTGCAGCAACATTGCAGGAGATAGTGGAGAAAGAGCAAGCGGCCGAAGATATCATGCATAGCCTCAACAAGTAGTTTACTATCTTCGCCAACAAGATTCTTACACCCGAAAAGAAGCAGAGTGTCCCAGGACGAGACACTAGTGAGTCTTAGGGGTCTGTTGGGGCTCGGACCTTGAATGTCCTTAATTTTGGCAACTCCGCGGTTTTGGTGCGAAGCTTGTAAGCGGAGTTGCGGTCCAAAATAGTCTTAGGGGCTTCCGGGTTGGGTCGAAGCCCCTCTTTTTGTAAATGTCGCATGGTTTTTGGGTACCCATGGTTTTTAAGCCCATGGTATTGTAATAGTGCACTCGTATAATTAGGAACTTATGTAAAGGAGTCAAGTAGGGTTTGTGTTACGATGATGATGTGATGCGAAGAAGCTAAGGTCTATTTTTGGGTTTAAGGTTAAGTCCCAGCTGAGTGCATGGATGACCTCTGCAGCTGAGTGCGCAGATCAGAACTATGTTGTTTTGTAAATTGTTGAATATAAACGTAGTTCTGTGGACGTAGCCCCTACCCTGGGGGTGAACCACGTATATCTTGTATTGTGGTAGTTCTTTTTATTTTGTTCCTATTATGTTTTTATGCATTTGATAAGTGGAGGAATGATAAAGTAGGATAAATTGCTAAGTAGTAACTTCGCTGTGAATTCCCAGTTAAGGGTTAAGCAAGAAACTACCTTTTTATCTAAACTGTGAAGCTATTTAAGTGAATGTCGAAGCTCTGTATTGCATAATTATTCTTTGTTAAGGATAAAGGTATAGTAATATCCCTATTTCGCCTGCAGAAACCTGATTCTGCGGCACCCCATAGCTGTTTCGGGTGAGACTGCAACTTATTCGTAGGTTGTTGCCGAAAGGGCCAACACTGTGGGTCTGTTTGTTGGTGAGAAGATAAAAGCATAAGAACCCGGATCTGCCCCATCTTCCCAACAATATAGTGAGAAGAGGTTGCCTTACGTCAGAGCTTGTAGTAAATCAGGTGAATGAAAACTATCAGACTAGACATCCAAGAATGGGAGCTTACTGGAATGAGGTATGGGATATGTTCATAAATTTCTTCACTGAACATACAGTCCAAGTGATCCCCAGACATGAAAATACAGTGGCGGACTCTCTAGTGACTGCAACAGGAAAATTTGAAGCCCCTACTACGAGAAAAAGGAAATATAAAGTAGATATTGTAAATAGACCTTCCATACCAAATAACACTAAATATTGGCAAGTCTTCGAAGACGATCTGCAGATCGAAATATTTTTGGAGTTTTCCGGTGAGTTTGTAAACACCCACATAGATGAAGGTGGCGCTGACCCCGAAAACTTCCTAGACGTTGAAGAGGAAGGGGAAGAAGCCGTCGAGATAGGAAAACTAAAGGACTCCTTGGGAGGTAGGGATATAATCCAGTTGAAAAGAAATCATATTCCCAGAGGCTTGATCCCTTTAGAGTCTCTTTTTGACCAAAATGATGTAGCCAGAGATCCGAAGGTCGATCCCGCCACGGATGTTGTCGAAGATATAAATATTGGCACTGAAGGTGACCCAAAAATTATAAAATTGTCCAAGAAATTACCCGCTAAAGAAAAAAAAGGGTATGTGAACCTGATGAAGAAATACATGGATGTGTTTGCGTGGATTTATGAAGATATCAAAGAGTATGACACTTCCATCATACAACACACTATTCCGATTAAACCAAGAGAAAAACCATTTAGGCAAAAACTGAGTAGGATCAATCCGAAGTTAGTACCCATCATTGAAAAAGAAGTGAAAAGGTTGTTTGATGCAAAGATATGAGTAACTTTGAGGTTTTCAAAATGGGTAGCCAATTTGGTTCCTGTTCGAAAATAGAATGGGGAGATAAGGCTATGCGTAGATTTCAGAAACTTAAATAAAGTATCTTTGAAATACAACTACCCATTGCCGAAGATAGACCAGATCTTGCAGAGGGTGGTAGGCTCAGAAAGGATATCCACTATGGATGGTTTTTCCAGTTACAATTAGGTGAAGGTGTTTCTTGAAGACCAAGAAAAAACCACTTTCACCACACCTTGGGGTACATTCATGTACACAAAGATGCCGTTTGGGTTGATGAATGCTGGAGCAACTTTCCAACGTGCCATGGATATTGATTTTGTAGATGAGAGAGAAAAAATTGTGGTGATATACATGGACGGCATTACAGTATACTCTAGGTGGGATAAATATCATATCAGGCATTTGGAAAGAGTTTTCATTAAATGGAGGAAGTATGGCATCTCATTAAACCCTAGAAAGTCAAACTTCGCTCTAGAAGAAGGAAAGTTGCTGGGGCACATCATTTCGAAGGAATGGATCGAGATCAATCCAAACAGACTAAAAGGAATCTTAAGAGTAGAAGAACCAAGGAGCAAGAAATAAATACAATCTTTCATCAATCAAGTCAACTTCTTGAGGAGATTCATCCCTAGCTTCACTGAAATCCTGATGGACATTACTTACATGCTAAGGAAAGATCATGAAATCAAATTGATGGTAGGAGCCAAGAAAGCTTTCAAAAATATAAAAAAGGCCATTTCAGAGGCTCCTGTACCAATCAGCCCATATTTTGAGAAGGATTTCTTAGTCTTCTCGTATGCTTCAGAACACATTGTAGCGACAGTGTTGCTGCAAAAAAATGATCGAGGTGAATAAAATACTATAGCATTCTTCAGTAAAATATTGAGGGATGGAGAATTAAGATATAGTATAATGGAAAAACAAGCCTATGCTTTGGTTAAAGGCTTGAAACATTTCAAAATATACCTCCATTCCCACATAATCACCTATGTACCCAGTAGTGTAGTGAAAAGCATACTTACACAGCTGGATCCGAAGGGAGAGAGAGCTAAATGGGTTGCAGTGATCCTAGAATACGACATAGAAATCAAGCCCACAAAATTGATCAAAGGACAAGGGTTAGCTAAGATCATGATAGACTCCCATTGTGACTCTTTGCAGCTAAATTTCCTCACCTGTCAGTCTGATCGGGTAGAGGTAGAGGTGCAACTAAAGCCTGATTTCTCTGCATCTCCTTGGTATGCTGACATTATTTTCGTATTGCAGAATTTACAACCTCCTGCTGGGCTAAGAAAAACCTGGGCTAGATCCATGAAACTGAAATCTGTGAAATTTTGCATCATAGAACAATATTTTTATTGTAAAGACTCTGGGGGGATACTACTGAATTGTCTTCTAGAAAATGAAGCCCAAAATATGGCAAAGGAATTTCATGAAGGAGATTGTGGAGGACATCATTCCTGGAAAGTTATCGCAAAAAAAATTCTGAGGGAAGGATTTTATTTTCCTTCTTTGTTCTTAGATGTCTATAAGGAAATGACTAAATGCCACCAGTGTCATATTTTTGAAGGGAAAGTGGTGTCTCTCCCCCTCAACCCTATATCTGTGGAAGATCCTTTCCAGCAATGGGGGTTAGATTACATTGGAGAGATAAATCCAAACTCCTTCGGGCAGCATAAGTGGATTCTGACTTCCACTGATTACTTCACAAAGTAGATCGAGGCCATACCCACCAGGAGGGCTACAGAAGAAGTGATAATGGATTTCTTAGAAAATAATATTTTGGCAAGGTTCGGTTGCCCGAAACAGATTGTGACAGACAACACACCTGCATTTAAATCCAGGAAAATGATCAATTTTTGCCATAAATACCATATAAGCCTAAATCACTCTATGGCTTATTACCCAGAGGGGAACAGATTGGCCGAGTCTTCTAACAAAAGCCTTGTGAGGATTATTAAGAAGCTGTTGGAGGATAACAAGAAAGCTTGGCACATGAAATTGAAATATGCCTTGTGGGATGACAGAATCAGCACCAAAAGGGCCATAGGTATGTCTCTGTTTCAGTTGGTATATGGAGCCGAGGTAATTTTTCCTGCCTCTCTGGGCGTTCCAGTCATGAAGTTATTGTGGGATCTGTTGGATGAGCCTAATCCCATTCAAAGAAGGATCAACCAGATTATTGAGCTTAATGAAGCGAGGGACAAGGCTTATGATAAAGTCCAGATACACTACGAGAAGATGAAGAATTCCTTTGACATGAGAATAAAAGAAGAAGTTTTCTAGGTCGATGACTTGGTGCTAAAATGGGATGCCCCACATGAAGAAAAGGGGAAGCATGAAAATTTGACCACTTATGAGTAGGCCCATACCTTGTTGTGGCACACAGAGGAGACAACGCATTCATTTTACAGTATCCAAATGGATTGCAGTACGAAGGAGGAATGGTGAATGGGAGGTTTCTAAAACATTACCTAGAATAAAGGGACTAAGGTCTGCGTATCATAGTGTAAATATGTTTTATGTTTTCATCAGTACGAATGGTGAATCAGAAGATTTGAAGCCCGTGGAGAAGGCCCTAAGATCATAAGAGGTAACCATTCTTTCAAAGTATGTTTTCTTTCAGGAAGTAAAATAAAAGGAGGTTTTAAATGGAGTAGGTGACTAGTCTATGGGTTCTTTGCTACCTCAGTGGGAGAATAGCATCCCTCATGGAGTCGGTTGTTAACACTCTGTTAAGTTTTGGTCATAAGAGTTACCTAGGAATTTCATCCTTATCGAGGGGTGTTGGGGAGGTAACTTACTGTTCATAGAAGGGGCTGATGGAACACATGAGATATCATTCATCCATTGGAATAAGCCTTGGTGGTGAATGTCGAAAGCGGAAAAATAGTCTGTGGATCGTAGAAGCAGGGTAAAGAGGAGGACATTGGGAGCATTGAAGGCATTAAGTGGGACTCATGATTGAAGGATGAGATTGATCGAATGGCAGATCAACGGCGTCAAAACATTTTGCACGGCGAACATGCCCGACCAAAGCCACTTTTCCAGATTGCGAAATAGTTTAAAGGATGGAGGTATCTAAAGGTCGAGAATGGGATCCAAGAAGAACCATGGTTGAAATTAATTTGGCATCCCAGATTTGCGAGGATGTAGTAGTAATTTTGGATTGTGAAAAGTGGTACAGGCTGCTCAGATCGACGGTCACTATGAGAATGGAGGGAGATCGGCAGTCATAGTTCATTTCACAATCTTGATTAGCATGGAGGGAAATAGAACCTCACTTCGTGAAGAATGGTAGGGTTCGCCCAGATCAACGGTTATGAAGAAAATCGATCTTGATCAATGGTTGAGCTGCACATGCGTGAAGTAGGGAAAGATGTAGCATAAAGAACGTCACATACCTACCGTTCAGATCGCAAAGAGTAATATCTATGGTGCAAGCCGCCTGGGAAGGGCACGAAGGTTAAGTTGTGTGAAAGGCTATAAAGGGGTCCATGTGAAGTTGCAAAGGTTTGTCTTTTCTGAAACCTCCAAGCCACCAAATATCCAACCACATACAGAGCACCAACATGGACCAACCATGAGACTGTGCTGCAGAGCAAGGTAGGCCCTTGATATCCTCTCAGTGTTATTTAAAAATGGACATAATAGGAGAGGTAGAAGTGGTAGGGGTGAGAGATGATGAAGAACCTGAGGCCATAGGTCAAAGGGAAGAAGAGAGTCTCGTAGATGAGAATGCCGATATTTTTGATACTATCCTAGTGGGAGAAGCTATTGAAACCGCCAGAGGAAAACTGGAAATTCTTAAGGACCGAGGTGGAGATACCTGCGGTGTTTTTAAATCTTTCTTCCATTTCTTCTCTGTTGGCCATACCCCCCATTATCCTAAGTTTTTCGAATGGTGTGCGGACAATTTATCTGTCACCAAAGGTGTCATTATGAATAAATAAAAGTCCAAAATCCTTTGCTCATTCCAAGCTTCCGTCATCCATAAAACCATGCATATCCAAGACGAGTTCATCCATATATCCCAAGACTACCAGGAAGAAAATATTATACGTTGTTTTAGAGAGTCTATAGACGAAAGTAAAGAAACCTTCCTGAAGGCCTGTTCTAAACCCAATAGTGAACCCATCGACCCATCTTGCCCTATTGACCTCAACCAATTCAACGAAGAAACTCAGTGATGTCTATCCCTGGCCAGTCAGTTCCTAGGTCTAGATACCGACAATTATGTCACAGAGCCATTATTGATTCTTTTGTTCATCTTGAGTACTTTTCTGGATGAACCTGAATTGCCTGGAAAATCCTGTCAATCTTGTTGCCTTAAGTTTGATGAGTTCCTGGCCGAGAACATTGTTATACACCTGATTGGTACCTCTCTGTTCGAGTGCTGACATCCCTCAGGTTGGCACACAAAAGGACACTTATGGATTGAGGTTTGCCTAGTTTCATTATACCTTGGTTGATGATGAAATACATTGCCTATATGCCCAGCTGATTACTTTGCCATTTTGAGATTTTGAGTAGCATTCGCGACTATATCTATTGGCATCTTGCGCATCATACGCGAGTATCATGTTCAGCAGGTCGCGCATACATGTATGCGCAAGTTGCACTTGTATAGAGTCGTGTATCATACATGGGTTGCTCTACTACAAACCCGCGTATGGTTTCCTCAAAATTAATATTTAAAAACACGAGTTAATGGGAGATTAGTTTACTCATTTACCTTAATCCCATTAACTGCTACAACCTCCCTAACCTTCGAGAACTGCCTCATTTCATCTATATAAATAGAGGCCTTGGGGAGGGGGTTTTATAATCATACTTGGAGAGCAAAGTTATGCTGGTGGATTGTCTACAGAAATCTTTGGAGCAGAGAAACTCAGAGTCCTTTGGTGACAGAGGAGTCCTTGTTCAGACATTGGGTTGTAACCTAAACTCTTTCTATTATTGTTAATAAAGATATTACTTCTTCCATATGTGTTTCATATCTTGTGTATTGGTAAATGTTTACATTTCAATATGATATATGATTTACCTAACCTGCATCTATATATATGAATTGCTTTGTATCTGGAAGAGTGCTTATTAACAGGTGAAAGAGGAACTATCCTGGAGACTTTGGAAGTGGATCAGAGAGGGAGAAGATAGCAAGGATCAAACTTCATTTTATACAAGTAAGTCCTTCTACTTTCCTATTTCCTATTCTGTGCTTTTAAAGTCAAACTGTCTGCAAGTTATGAGTATGTTGGTAACCCCCCAGACCTAGGTTATTAGGTGAATTATCCTGTACAATAGAACTTGCAGATGGGAATAAGCTTCCTGAGCCTAGAAATGGGCTCTACCTAAAGAAGTACTATGCCTAGGCTTAGCACTTTTTCTTGTATATTAATGTATGTATTTTTATGTACATTAGGTTGTCAGTTTCATTTTTTATACTATCTACTGGTTGTTGCAGATGTCTTCCGAGATGTATGTAGGTTCTGCTGATGGCGCCAGCCGTCACACTTGTAGCCTGGCTTCGGCAGCATGGGTTATCTACTCCCCTTTAGGACAGCTTGTTGCTGTGGGTGGCGCTTGTCTAGGTCCTGCTTCCAATAATGTTGCTGAATATAGGGCTGTTATTGAGCTCCTATGGGATGCCTTGTCACAAGGCATCACCCAGCTTGAAGTCCGTTTGGATTCTCAGTTGGTTGTTTCCCAGCTCAATCGAGCTTACCAGGTGCGTAATCCTACATTGTTACGTCAGTTC